>JBCAUG010400248.1:0-16306 GCA_038406175.1 Haplosyllis leylae
GGGTGAAATGCGGTTACCAACGGGGCTTTTATTTATCTTTAGGTGAAGGTAATCGTTACGTGTATTACCTTGCAATAGCAGAGAAAGGAAGCGATTGAGACAAAAAATATTGTAATCCTAGATATTTTCAATACGTGGTGTTAAGTTCAATTTGATTCTTGCGTTGTCAGTAAATATCCTGAAACAAGAAAGTCCTTCTGCGTGACCGCAAGAGGAGTACCGCCCGCTGTGTAATAAGTACTCACTCTTCAGTACTGTTCTGGGAGGGGAGTACTCCAGTCCCAGCTGGGAGGTACCCAATTGGGACTTGGTACCACCTGGTTGGAACCAGGATACCCCCCCAAAGAATAGGACATGGGACCAGAGACCAGAAAAAGAACCTGGAATTGGGGTACCCCCCTGTGGACGGACAGACATCTGTGAAAACAGTACCTTCCCCATTCCTTCGGAATGCGAGCGGTAATGAATACGCATAGCAAGGAATGGATTAATACGTAGGAGATTAATAATTAATACAAAATTTACATGGTAAATGTAGACTAATTCAATCGTGAACAAAAGAAAATGTTTTTATTCGCAAATAACATTTTTATTTTCAACTATTTGGAAGGTTTCAGCTTCCACCTTGTGTTTTATGTCTGTTGTGTTTAGCTTTATATACATTTCTGCGAAAAAAAAGGGTCAATAAGTCGTGTACTGATGTTGTATTCTTTAACACATAATGAAAATTAAAGTGATATATTGTATGGATAAAATATTTATTGGGTCTTCACTCGTAGCACAATCAGTAGAAAACTGTCACAGCAGTACATTAAAGGATTATCATTTCTACATGAACGACAAAGAGTACAAATAAAGAGAACTAGGATTGAGGCACGTTACATAAATATTCAAATGAAAGAGGATACAAGCTGGTTTTACACTGCCATCACAGAATATTGCCAGACTGAATTATTTATTCGTGTGTATCTATCTGCTCTTGGCCTTTGTATCTTGTGTTTCGTATGGTAGTGTGTTTAAGACGCCCGATGTATTGTTTACTTGAACAATGAGATGATAATAGGTGAGGCATGCGCTCAAAAAATTTACCTTTGCTTGCTCTTTTATCTTTGATCCACACTGGAAAAATCTTGAAATAGAGTTTTAACAAACTTAAGATTCCAACACTTTGATTCAATAAGAAAACATTTGGGTTTTTCACCATAGGCGTTTCTGTCAGATTATCTGACAGACCTTTGTACAGGGAAGAGCAAAAAATAATTCACCAAAAGTTGCCCCCAGTGGGGTTTGAAACCAGGACCTCCAGATCCTGAGACCAATGCTCTACCCCTCAGCTAAGTCAACATTCAGTTGCCAGCCTGAATCTTCATTGCCTTTATAAAGTCATGCTCTATCGATTCTAGAAATGAACAAAGTCCAACATGTGAAGTGGTGCATGAAACAAATCACCTTTCAGAAATCTCCTGCCCAACAGATTCCTCCCTGGCTCAGGGGTAGAGAGATCATTGGTCTCAGGGTCTGGAGGTCCTGGTTTCAAACCCCACTGGGGGCAATTTTTGACGATTTGTTTTTGCTCATACCTGTTCAAAGATCTGTCATATAATCTGACAGAAACGTCTATCGTGAAAAACTCAATTGTAGAGGTACCTTATTTCTTTACGGACGGGTTTACCATCGCTGCCATGTCTAAATTGTTCAACATAGGGACTTTGAACCAAACCCACACCATTAAGTTGGGTTAATCGTCAACTTGAATATGTTGTTGGCAATCTTGGATATCAGCTATTACCAAAAGTTACACACATGACTGCCATGACTTTACCATTCAATAATGAGACTTGCAAGCAAAAGTGAACACCATTAAGTTAGAGTTAATCTTCAACTTGAACACATTGTTTGATATTTTGGATGGTAGCCACTACCAAAACCAAAAAAAAATATACCATTGTTTTCCCATTTACTGATTTTGGTAATGGGTCAAATAGAAGATGGCTGACAAAATGTCAGCTGGTCAAAAAAAAATCAAAGACTGACCAAAGGCTCTCTCCACCCAAAATTTCTAATGTTCAATTCAATCTGACCTACAGTAGGGTGAATCGCACCTGGCATTGGTTCAGTAACATGAAAGTTCCAATAAGTCACCAAAGTGAAATTCTTTGCTCTTTGATATTTTAAATGTTGGTACTGAAACTGATTGCTAAAAATATTCAATTGACTTAATTCAACTAATTTTCTATGAAGTTAGGGAAAACTCTCGAATGCGATTCGAGTGTGGAGGGTTTCTTAAAAATCGACTGATTCAACATCTACAACGGAATTGTTTAAGTATCTGCTATGAAGTTTCAGGTGTTGAAGTACAGTGAATCCATACTTCTCGATTCTGTACTCTGGTGAATACTAATGAATGTCTTTTTGTCTCTCTGCAATGAAATCCAATACAATTGGTGAATTATGAATCAGCAAATGAAAAACGAATCTAATGACATGTGAATGCCAAAATATCTAATGTGAGGTATCTGATTGACTGTAGAAACCCTGCATTAGAAACAGAAGTCTTTAGCCTTTGAACATTGATTTTGGTACTTTAGATCAAATGTAATATTTACATCACTCAGATCGAAGATATAGAATTTCCCCTTACACAATGTTGCATGTCCCTTAAAGTTTCATCAAAGTACAGTGACATGCTAATCTTTGTTCTTTCGGCCGATTTATCCTCTACATTAGAAATATGTCATTGATGTGGATATGAAGGTCTTCTGACCGAAGGAGGAACCGGATTGATATCACTCTGTTGCATGTCACCTTGATTTTGTTCACTTCTTTGAATCCTTTTTGTTCTTTTCTATTTCAATCTTTGAAATAAAAGACTTTGAGATCGTGGGCTTTTGTTGTAATAAAGTGTCAGGCCCAGAAGATTTTCATCGTGATGTTGGTTTTAAAGTTTTATGAGCAGCGAAACAGCCAATTGTACCGCAATTCTAGATGGACTTCTTGGAGACAACGGATCATCTTCGGCAACGTCTGGCCATAATCTAGATTAACAAGGCAGTCCTTCTACGAAACCACAAGATGCGTAGAATCAAACCCTTGTCCTGTCCGGTGAAGGGGTACTCCCTGACCTTTTCCTGTTCGCAGGGTCGAGAAGGGGATACCCCCGGTCATGTCCCTGTCTGGAGGGGGTACCATCTGGTCATGTTCCTGTTTGGGGGTATCCCCTCCCCTCTGCCCCCCTCCCCTGGACAGGACCAGGGGGTCCCCCCTATGGACAGACAAACAAACTGAAAACATTACCTTCCCGTACCACTACGTATACGGGCGGTAAAAATTGCATCGTGATTTGTGTGGAAGTTTCTTTGTCAATGTGCGGTGTATCTGTAGTTTACCCGTCGTTTTAATTGGTAGGTCCTGTCTTTATCCCATTTTACCAAGAATTGTGAGACGTGCTTGTTATGGAAGAAGGAATAAATATTGCAAGGAAATACGTTCCTCCCCAAGATACTAAGACATAAGAAAAGCGCATGACTTATTCTCCCAAAGAATATTCAAAGATAACATCTGTAGGAAGAACTTCTGGGTTGAAAGGCACATCAATTATTCAGTAAAATGTCACGAGAGTCATTTTTCTTTTTGACCAGGATTTCCTTCAGGAAATTACTCCAATGGAACAATAAAGTGTGGGATCACTTTGATTTGAAAGGATATGGCGCTTGACAACACTAAACTGCTCACGCTGATGTAGTCACATTTTCTTTTTGGTTCTGGAATTGGTGACTTAACTTCTTCCCAGTGTACGGCGTCATAAAATCGTTGAGCTAAAATCAACTTGACATTTTTACTTTCCTTGTAGGAAGTTTCCATGCTGGTAAATTATTTAGTACGAAATGCCTGTTTACACTAGTAAATAACTATGTAGTATATCTCGCCTTTGACTTAATGATTCATTCAAAGTAGAAAATTGCAATATATTTATTGCTAAAAGAGAACGACATTATCTTTGCAGTCGTTAAATTTAAATAAAACCAATAAAAATCTGTACATATCTACTTATTGAAACCTTGCTTAGTTTTTGCAGATTAGAATCAGTTCAATATTTTTCTAAAATTTTGAAGTAATGAGTTCCATACTTCAGACGCATATGATAGTTTAAAATGATTCTTGTGCCACTGGCGCGAACAATATCCAAGCGTGCAACCAACTGGTTAAGATCACCTTTGGGAAAACTTTCTTGGTAGTGCCTATTGTAGATCTAGTTTTTCAGTAGTTTGTGGTGCGTATAACTGGTACAGGATATAACTTGAGTGGTGAACCTTTTCCACCTGTCCAAGATGGCTAATCTGTGGACAGTACTGAACAAAGCGCAACAGTGAAATCTTGTTTCCATTTCTGTGATTGGTCGCAACATCATTTTTCATGTCAATTCTGAAGGTTATATCACTACAGACGTAACGAATGAGAAAATACATCATCAAGGCAAGCGTAAAATAACTCAAGAAGATTGATGCAACAGAAGAAGGCTCCAGTTGAGACTTTTTATTACGCAATGCTGCATGTTCGTCTATCCTTGCACTTGAAAACATGCAACTTTGGGCTTTTGTCCTGCCATTCTCTGATCTAATGAATAACGAAATACATCATTCTACTTATCATGAGTACGACCACATCCGCTGAAGGACAAGGAGATTAACATTGCTGTGTTGCTTGTTTCCCGTGGAACACGCGACCAAGGCGTTACTCAAGGCTTTGTGGCTGATACCGAAAGCAATGACTTGAAAATAATTCAAATTCATAATTTGGAAGAAGAAACTTTTTGGGTTTTAAGTTGATTGTTACAATCTCTTCAGACACTCGATTCTGTTGGGAGAATTGTATGTTATTAGAGAGGGTAATAAGGCCAGAAACCATTTGTGAAACCAACTCGATTCATTGCAATTCTGTATTTTGTTCATAAATGCTCCATTCTGTAAGATTTTGGGAAATTTTACAGTGAACGCGTGTAACCTTTTAAAGGATAATTAGAGTTTCGTGAAATCCCGATTTCTGGAAAATACACCCTTTGAAAGAAACGTAAAAATCTTAAAAGCGGAATAAGGAAATCTAACAGACAAAAATTTTCATGTTTGGTACGGTATCGCGCAATGAAATCTAAAATAACTCCAAATTCAGTTGAAAGTTACTTGGTTGTTCATTTGGTTTGGCTGATGGAAACTTGCGTACCTTATCACACAATGCAATTTTCTTGTCTTTTTACTTTAATTATGTCTGTCGTGGTGCTTTCACAACATTTTTTCACTGAAGTGAAATGTTGAATGAAAAGGGTTTTTTTTTGAAAGGCAATCCGACATTATGTGAGACACGATGAAAATATAACATGACAGAAAACAAAATAATGCTTTTCAATCTTCCTTGATGGGTTGGAGTGTGCAGCTTGAAAGCTGCATTTTTAAAAATCAGTTGAAGAAAAGCTAGAAATTCAGAAATTGCATGGGAAAACGTATATCCTTAAGGGAAATTAAATAAGAAATTAGTACCAGTGTTTTCTATTGTTTGGTAGTGCTGAAGCCTTTGGTACCACAGTATGCAGGTGGTATTGTCTGTTCCTTGATTCAGTTAGTTATATTCCAAAAAATAAATTCACTGTTTTCACCCAGCACATATGACATCATATGTATTAAAAATACAATGGAGTGTGTCTATCCGGAAGATGTAGATCTATCTATTTTGCGCCGATCGGCTGTTCACGGGTGATATAATCCCTCAATGAAGTGGATGGCGTGGCTAGTAGCATTAAAAAATAGTATTTTCATTCCTGACTCAGTAGTTCAGTTATCTGCAATCAGTAGAATTATTTTTTACGCAAAACTGATTCCTTTTTGTCTAAATTTTTCATCAGTAAACGAACAATTAATGTCCATTTTTCTGCAGAATTTATTGGAGAATTTATGTGTGGGTTGAATGGACTGTCCCAAGGGAAAGCTATTTTGGAAGTATATGGAATATTAGATTTCCAAGTGGGAATTGCACTACTACAATCAAAATTATTGGCTGGATGTTGAATGAGGAGTACAGAAATGGAAAGGAAAATGGACCAAGACAAGAAAGGGCAACAGCAAGTCCATTATTACTTTTTGGCTCTTTTGCGTGGGTGGCTTGGAAGAAAAAGGTAGTAGTTCCATAGTTTATAAGAAATACATTTTTGTAAACAAACGATAGATGTTGACAGTATCGCATCACGGCTATTTGTGGATCACAAGGAGACTGACCGAAAGTGTACATTTAAATCTGGACTAATTGTGAAGAAAAATTAACAACATATTTTCCTCACATTTTCCACAAATATTTTGGAAGCTAATGTGTAGTTTACGCACATATGTTGACTATTCTATGTTTGTTCAGATTGTAAGTTCATGAGACTATGTCTCTCTCTTTGACAGACTTTAGAATGATAGATGAGACTTAATGGCACGATGAGCTTAACAATGTGACATATTAACAGCTTAAGTGCCTTTTCACACCAAGCGAAAGTGGGAGCGAAAACAAAACAGATCAAAGAACAATCAAAAATGATCAAAGAATAAGCGACAAACATCAAAACATCGCTTTCGCTTCGTCTGAACGGGCCTTATCAATACGTTGTTGTCAAAAAGATTCAAGCACCTTATGGCTCATGCTACTTCAGTGTTATGCCATCGTGGGGAAAACAGGGGATCTTCATTTTCCCAAACAGGGAAACATTAAGGAGAAAATTGTGCATTGGCCGCCAACCAATCAGTGGACTGCCGACGACACGTGCCTTAGCACTTACAGGGAGGGCTCTACCCACACCCTAGACCCGGACCAGACCAGCCTATAGCAGCCCAGTATACACCCGTATAGATTGAGTGCACTGCTAGTAGAGCCAGAGTAGAATAAATGCACTTTTACCAGACTAAGAGTTACTCTCTTATACTCGTGGAAAGGTACACAGAACACTATATAGTACAATAGTACACTATTCACTGTTGGTCTAAATTCTGCAAAGGTGTGAAACAGATTCAATTGGCCTGTTTACGGTGTCAGAATGTACAAAAAATCTCTGATGGGTGGTGGAATATATTGTTTTTATCATGTCCAAATAGGCAAGGAAAATGCAGGGAATTCCATATTTGTTGTGGAAAGTTCCCCGCAACAATCAACAATCTAAGATCAATAAGTTTCATTTGATGTTCATAAATACGAAATAAAGTTTAATTAAATGCATTTTTCTAACGTAACAGTATGACCAAATTATTGATATGGTTGTACTTGTAATCATCTGGCCACCTGCGTACAGTTAATGAGAAAAAGATTGTTATGGATTACCTTCCGTAATTGATAAAATGTCGCATTAAATTTCGATTATTAAATTTATGAAAAAAGTTCACAAGATGTTATCTTAGTTATTACTTTCTGTGTTTGGTTTCTGTTCTTGGAAAGTCCAGCCTGGTGCCCCCTTCTATTGTACGTTTCAGATACCCACACATATGGAAATTGTGCATAGATATCCTGATGAAATATTTCTACTCAAACATCGAAAACCTATTTTCGTACATTTGTACTTTTAGTTTATGGAAATAGTGTTTTTACTCAAATAGTCAAATTTTGAGTAAATAAGGTATTGTAGATTAGCGATCTATTTTTGTTTTATTTTTTGACAAACTTCACGTAATAATTCAGCTACAGGAAAATAAAACGTTAAATGAACTTTAATCTAAATGGATTTCTTTAGAAACTAAAATTATGGAGATTAATCCTGGTCCTGGCCAAGGGGCAGGGGGTGGGGGTATCCTGTCCTGGTCCTAGTCCTGGCTGGTTGTGGGACATGGATGGGGTGGGGGTACTCTTTCCTGGTCCTAGACAGGGGAGGCAGATCAGGGGGGCAGGGTGGGGCCAAGATCAGGACAAGGTTATCCCTTCCCTATGGACAGACACACACCTGTGAAAACAGTACCTTCCCCATCCTTCGGATGCGGGCGGTAACAAAAGTACAACATTTAAGATGTGTCCACACCAAGCGTCAGCGGCAGCGATGACGCTAGCGTTAATGCTTAAAATAGGTCTAGGAGCCATTTTCAAGTGTCAGTGTCAGCATCACTCTATCTGAACATATCAATTGAAATCAATGTATTCCTTTCCAAGCGTCAACGCTGAGGCTCGGTGTTAACAGACCCTTACATATTTCATCATTTTGTCTCGATTAAATTGAGTTAATTGAGTAAAACTTGTCCACATTCAGTGAAAACTACCGTACACTTCCCAAATGGAAAGGAAATCGCGGATGCAAAGCTTAATCTTTTTGTCATTGTAAGTAAATTAATGAAGCACCTGCATGGTTTTAATGAAGATTGCGATTGGTAAATTGACATCCAAATGTGCCTAAGTTGCCAAGTGAAATCAAATGTGTGGAAACATATTTATCGAGAAAATCCATTCCAAGAACAAAATAAATAGTGAGAATTAGAAAACACCTGGACCTGGATCAGGAAATAATAAAATAAAAACGATTCTCATGTCTGGGAGAACCAACAAGTATGTTTCTATTTATGCTTTGAATAGTGTAAAAAGGAGAAACCAGTGAAACAGTGAAATTCTCATTGAGCTATGCATAGCCGATAAAAACAGGCTGTGTTTTATTTTTGATGGCTGCCAGTGAAATTTTTTACTTTTTTCTTTCATATTTAAAACAAATATTGTTCATTTCCTTGGACCCAGTTACTGTGTCTGCTGTGTCTTTGAGAAACCTCCTGCCAGCTTTCAAAAGAAATAGACCAAGAATAGCTCAATGATTTTGGGCTTGTTTATTTGGCCTTGTGATATCTTTTCCTAGTGATGAAGCTTTTATTTTTCATTGATATTGTTGTGAGTGTTTATGGAAGACCACACCCTACAGCCGCACCATCAATATATGCATTTTACAACACACCAGTTTTTCTACAAACGCTTTTGTTTTTTTTTTATCGAAAAAGCTCACGCAAAAGAGTTCAACGCAGCAACTGAGAAAAGGTTTTAAATTAGAATATTGAACTTGATTTCTCTACTGCCAATACTCTGATGAGAAACCAACTTTATTTTTCAATTCCTTCAAAAAGTAGGTTGAGAACTTTTTTGTTTCATGTGTCAGGAAATCTCTGCAGCTGTGGGACTAAGAAACTGTGACATATCCATCAGCAAAACAAATACGTATAGCCTTTGTGCCTTCTTTGACACTAAGTGAACTACTAACATTTTGCAAGCACGTAAATGTCAAATTTCTTTTGTAGTAAATTTTATGCACTGTTATTATTATACATTTTGCTCTAAATTAGCCTTAAGTGTACCGCTTGCCTTTAATGCATTTGTGCCATCTGTCACTTAAGATTTTAATCTGAGCCTGCAAGGAGCACTTTACTACTGATGTTATAACCTTGTAACTGACAGGTGCTGTAATCCTTTCATAAGGTCCTAATCCTAGTCAAAATCAATGTGGGTGCCTTTACAAATGAGTGCTCAGGCTAGAAACGTAAGATAGTCTATCTTATAGTTTACGTAGTCATGTGAATTTTTCTGTATATAAATAAAATCAAAAAGGAAATTTGCGAAACATAACTAGGATAACTGATTATTTGTACAATTTCAAATTTGACTTAAATATTCAAGTGAAAGTGCCAAGGAAGTTGAAACCAAACTTATTCAAGTATTGCCATAAAGCCTAAGAATACAGTGCAATAAGCTTATGATTTTCCATAAGAAGGAAAATAATTTTTGGTAAGAATTGGTGACTCGTGATTGGAAGTTTATGATTTCTGTTTTCCCAGAAATGCGCTGTGTACTTTATTTACACAGAAATGGAAGATCAAAGTTTGTAAGAAACTGAAGCTTTAATTTGAAAATGAAAGTGCGGAACACGTATTCCAAGGAAACGCTTCAATGCAAATACGCAAAGAAAAGAAAAACTCAACAAAAACATTCGTACAATATTGAACACAAAACACCATAAAGCTGTGACTCAGTTTTATTGGCATTCAAGCTATTTTCTAGTTTATGTAAATATATTGATACCTTGGATTTACATCAGCGTTAAGATTTCTAATATTTATTTAAGCAGATGTAAACGTGAGTGTTATTGTCGTCGTCGATGGATTCCCAGTATCATCGGTAGATTCTTGATGGTTATTATTTTTCAAGGCTGTTGCCAAAAATTTAAACAAGTGCATGTAAATACCGTAGGTGCTTTCCGGAAACGGAACCATAAAATTGTTACCGAAGGTTGCAGGAAGGTAGACTATGTTTTCAGTTGTGTGCGTCATTATGTTTATAAAGGTAAAGTCCCAGTGCATGATAGGATAGGCCGCCTCACAGCTCAATGCATCATGGGATAGGTACCCCCTAGCCCCCTGCCATACTCCATCCCACCCCACAGTCCCAATGCATCATGGGACAAAAGACCCTGACCTGGTCCTGATGTATCAATGGTAGGAGACAGGGACATGGGTAGATGGCCTTCGACTGAAAGGTTTCCCTGCTATACCCGTATTTACAAACTGACATAGGCGTGTCTCAACGCACTCAAAAGAAAACGAATGGGATCGGTATTACTGGTCCCCGATAAGTCGGTAGGTCAATAATCGATTCATCAGAAATGAATCTGAATAATCCTTTGCAACAAAACATGTAACTGCAGATCCATCCTGCCAACGTCTACTGCTTTGTACAATGAAACACAGAATAAAATTGAGTTACTTCAATATAATTGTGCAGTTACAAAAGTCCAATGTCCAAGAAGACGGAAAAAGTCAAAGGAGCCACCGGGTTGAAATTATTACAGATTGGATGCTAAGGATGTCAGTCAATGGATTTTTGTATAATTTTCTTATAATCTGCGAACGAAATTGCTTCATACTGTCTGATCAAATTCAGAGTCGATAAATTCCGGTTAAATTCTGTGCATTTTCTTCTTTAATTTTGTGAAAGATCCACGCTGGCTTTAAAATCAATATGTCACCAGAAGTCCAAGACAGGGTACCAGTGGACCCATAAAAATTCGCATATCTGTTAGTTTCTGTCGTGTGAATGACGTTTTGTCGAGCACTTTCTTACACTGATACATGTTATCAATAGCGCATATGGTAAATCATAGGAAATCATCCAAATGTGAATTGCATGTTAACCCAATCCACAGCCTCAGCGTGCCAATTTACTGATGGAACACGAGGATCACGGTGTGATCCATCAATCTGATCAAGTGAGACATTCACTGTGATGTATGGCGCTTGAACACCACATTGATGTACTTATTTAACAGTGTTTCATTTCAAAGGCTTTAAACAAGGGAGGAATGGTTCCCCGCTATCCTCTATTCAGCTCAAGTTAAAAGTACGGGACCGTTAGAATGTTTGTTGTATCACTTTCTCCTCTGCAGAATTTCGATGCTACTGGTAGATGAAACAAGCGTGACCAAAGTGCCTATTTACACGCCAAATATTATGGCAGGTTAGATTATTTGCAACTTCATGACAAGTGAAAAACGTTCCAGTAAAACAATTGGATTGTGCATCCCTATCGAAATAGATAACAAACCTTAGATCTAAATGGATCTATTGTGGTTTTGAGATATTTATCGTCCATGGCATGAAAGCTACCGATCTCACGAACACAGTGGTAAACATTTTCTTTTGAGAAGAAAAAAAATGGATATAAATTGACAGACAGACGCAAAGAGAAAATTCACTGAATTCTGCACGGGGCAGCACAATAGTCTCATCTGGAATGGTACTTCTTCGTATATAATTTGCGTACAACATTGTAAGGAATCAAGGCTGATAGACTCAAGACAACTTCATTTTGGAATCTGTCCAAGTGCAATAGAAATGTTACGAAAAGAATTGGATATGACTTCGTTAACCAGAGCCATAAAGTATGTGAGATGATATTTGTACACGTGAAGTGGCAATATAAAATTTACGTTGCTGATCGTTAATTATTAGAATCATCTCATATTACCTAAGAGAAGGCCCCTAATGAAGCTTTCTTCAAAGATGTGCGCTTATGTCAATGTAAATGGTATGAAAGAATACTCACATTTCAGCAGAACTATGTTAACAAATTTAATTTGTGTGTTGTTACTGTGAAAGAAAACCAGAGAAAATTGTTCTTAATACAGGATTTATCACAATTTGAATGTTAGTAAGTTAGTACCACAGGCGGCGGACGTAAATCAATGTTCACAAAAACTAAAAGGTCATCCCGGAGTTGTTTTAGTTGTATCCCACAGAACCACGCGAGAAACAGTAATGAGTTAAAATCCAGAACACTGAGTATTTTACAGGAGGAGCGTGTAGTAACAGGGATAGACAAAACATATTTCCTGATTTAAATTGATTATCAAGCTAAACATTTCCTCAGGCGGTAATTGTGTTACCTTGATCGAAAAACTTTTTTTCTGGAAAAGTTTCATAGGTACGATGTTCAGTTTGCTGTGCTTGATGTTTATAGCAAACGTCGTGTTGCAGGTGGTTCGTCTGACGTTTCAGTTAACCTTTTCACCTTGGACGTACTATGTTGTTTATTGAGATTCAACATGCAAGACTTTACGTATCAAAGGCTGAATTTGGAGGACATATGCATGACAGCAGATATACACTTTGTTTGATGACCATTTAGCTTCATTGTGATTATTATTTGTATCAGAGGAACATGAAAGATGCACGTTATGTGTTTGAAACATGAATTCATATCGGTTTCATAATTGGTGACTTGTAGTGTCCCTATGCTGGTTGAAATTCTATTCGGCCAGATCTATTTCGACATTTTTGCAACTTTATTCAGTGTTGGAAGAGTTAACAATCCCTGTTGCTAAGAAGCATGGAAAATGGTGCCATGAATAAGCAAAATAGCCACAAGGTACCAGGTAATATTCCGATACTTAAGATACATAGTATCAAAGTTTTTATGAATTGCTCACAAATTGATACTCGCTACAAATCTTAATAATAGATGAATAATCAATGTTATGTTTTGCGCAAGGTTTTTCATGGAACCAGTGCTGTTACAACTATGATATTTGTAAAGCTGATATCTCGAAACCATTCCCTATTCCTTAACATGAAATTGAGAATTCTGTCTGTAATTGACGTGACTGTTCCATTGTGGGCTGTGACTCTTCACTTTTCAAAGGCATTGATTGGGAGTATCTCTATCAATGCGACAGAAAGGGATATTGATTGAACATGCGATAAATCATGTGAAATCATCAAGATGTGAATTGCATGTTAACCCAAAGCCAAACCTCAGTGTGCCAATTTACTGATGGAATATAAAATCAAGCCCGATCCATCAGGGCACCGTTTGACTTCTCAAGAGGCTGGAATGAAATGATATGGCCACTTTTTGGAAGATGATGAGCTCTTATCAGATAGTTGCTCGTCCGCGGAGCACATGGACATCAAATGCAGGAGGTTAACTTTGGTATCATCGCTTTAAACTTAGATTTCTAAATTAGATTTTATTGTTTAGATTCGACGTTTTAATGATTTACGTTGACGTCATTTTCCTTCTCTTATGTAATGCCCTTTCAGGCAATCAAAGTAACGGTACATTTGGGTTAATACGTATTCTCTTTAATATTCCTCCAGAATTTCATAAAAACCAAAAAACAAACAACACGCAAGACAGAAAAAGTATTATATGCATAACGAGATCATTCTTTCAGTGTTCATTTATATCATCAACAGCTGTAAGACATTTTATTTTTTAATAATAGAGCAGTTGGTATCTCTTTTTATTTTAATAGTAATTATTAGTATTGCTATTTTGCTTCATCTGGGACGTGTTTTAGACAAAGAAGTACCATATAGTGATTAATCGCAAATGTATAAATTTTTATGTGTGTTACTCAGTGGAGTGGAACAGCAAGATTTGGCAAAGAATTCAACCTAATCCGTTTTGTATTCTGATCCACCAAGTCAGCCAATACTCCAGCTTCCAAGTCCTGAAGTGCAGGCTGCCTGGTAATGCCTTGTTGCAATGAAACTTAAAGAAGCTGCAATTTCATCTTGAAGATCTATTCATTGTCGTCACCCAGACATAAGATACGGCAATTGTTAATAGAATGGAAGGTACAAACTGCTAATTACGAGACTTTAGCTGTGCAAATGCGCTGACTTATTGTTAATTGCTGAGAGATTAGCCGTGGATATCCACAACCTGCTTTGGACTATCAATTCTCCAACTGGTTATTTTTTATTCAATTAGAAAGAAGATAGTGACAAGTTACAAAGGAGAGAAAGTTCTGAAAAGTAAGTACAATCAAGTAGTTTTTGTTTTTCATTGAAACTTATTCCTTTATTTCAAGTGTGATTCTTTTATGGAGACATCAAACAAATGAACTCGGGCGTCTCCCATCTGATTGGGAGAAGACTGAAAATAGTACAATATCCAGGCACCAAAATTCAAAGAAAAAATTCTGCCATCCACTTGTTCAGTTGCTTGGATCAAGAAGGAGAGACGTCTTCGACGTCGCTTGTCACATCCGTTGTTTCTTCAGTCTATTAACGGTGCTTGACTTGTGCTGATGTGTGATGCCCGCTGTTTCGTGATCGTATGAAAAGATGCTCGACTCATCACTGGTGACTATTTACGTCAATGAGATAGGTGCGAGTTATTCTCAGTACGAGTAAACTCTGCGAACAATAAGGAGCTGCGTGGATAGTTCATTCACCGGTTATACTGTGTGAAATTACATTTTGATCAGCAGATGTTAAAATTTGAAATGAAGAAAAAGCCGCATTACTGCACCAAGAATTCTAAGCCTAATCATCTCTGAAAATAATGTTGATTTTAAAGCTGGTTTTGCGTTTCAGAGCTCTTCAAGGACCCTGGTGCTTATGAGGCGGGTCCTATAGTACAAATAAGCATTGCATGACAAGTGTTTGTTCTGCAGATTTTATTTCATGGTTAACTGTCAGAGGATTGTCAGAAGCACATAACGGTGTGGCATAGGTGAAGTTAGTAAAGCCTGCCTTGTCTGTGGTATTGCTTCCATGTACAATCTTCTTGCGCTTGATTGACTTCTAAAGCATATGCTTCACCAATTTCTACCAGATACAGTACTTACAATTACGAAAACAAAGCTGGTACAGACAAGAAAAGCACCACTTCTATTCGCCTTCATATGGCTGGTCGAATTGAATTACACGAGTAAATTTTCATATATTAATTCTGTTTTAGACGTTTTCTGATAACGTGTAACAAATTTGACTAACACAATGTTACCAAAAAAAAAAACAACAGGACCCACACAAAATGCAACTTCGTCTTCCTGATCACAGGATCAAATCTCTACAAAACTCAATGACCGTTGAAAGTCAAAATAAATTTGCAAAAGGAAATTTCAAAGTAATATATAAAGATATAAATAAATAAGGATGTATAGTGGCGACATTGCTTTCACAATCTAGAGCTATGCGAAATACAATTCAGTTTATGGTTTTGTTACAAAGATATGCGGTTATGATTTATGCAGATTACTACAACATAGCAACAGTCTGTAGTAGTAATAATTGCATCTGTAGTCTCTGTGAGAGTATACCTACAAGTTGGGAGATAACTCAGCAACTGTTACTTTAACACGATTCACAGGTGTGTTGTTCCCCATCTTGAAAATTATGTGTGAGGCTGAACATCAATAACAGATGCAAAAATAACCGCCATTCTACAAGCTTTTGAAATCTACCGTATTCTCATATCTCGGTTCATAAATATCAAACCTTTTGTGATACATCCCCATTGACTGAACGATACAGTGTAGATGTTTTTACTACAGTGTTGAATACAGAGTATTACCACCCAGGCTGATTGATAACAGCCGCAGGTCTTTCTCTTGTGTGATCTTACCTGTTTTCGTTGCTCTAGATTGCTGTTTGACAGAATAGTGAAAGCGATTTTTACGCAAACTTATTTATGAATTGTTGTTTTTATTACTAGATGCTCCCATGGCAAAATAAGACGATTTACGATTGGTTCATCATCATTGCGCAAATACCATGACTCCTATTCAGAGGATTTGCTATTTACATTCCATACTCCATTGAATTTGTAATGTAATTATGCTTTTGGATATCTTACGTGCATGTACTTCTTTTTCCTAGAAATATCTCACTACAGCAGTAGAACATTTTGTGCAAACAATCGAACAAAAAGTACAGGTTGGGCACGGTTAAATCGAAGTCTTTCGCCGGCAAGGTTTTACTTCGAATTAAGTGGAAATTCGAACTACATTATACACTGTAAATCGAATTTTGTACAAAACTTT
>JBCAUG010400359.1:1908-16306 GCA_038406175.1 Haplosyllis leylae
CTCTCTTTTGTAGGCTAGCCACAATGGATCAGTCTGGTACTTAATCCATTTCTCTTCTCGATTTCTGACAATTTTCCGTTGATCTTTAACAGCCTTGTTAAACCATGGTGTTCTCTTTTTCAACGACACTGTAATCACTTTAGATGGTGCTATTTGATTGTAAAGTTCACGCATTTCTTCATCATAACATGTACACAGTTCAGTAGGATTTTCCACATCCAGAAGATCCGATTGATCCATGTACCCTTGTATAGCTTCTTGATAATTCTCAGACAATACTCTAGTTGTTACTTGCTCTCTCTTACTTTTCTCTTTTCTGATCTTAAATTCACATTCCACCCAACGGTGGTCTGATAAAAAGTCCAGGGTCAGGCATCTCGTGATTTGTGCTGGATCCTCAACAAATAGTAAGTCCAGTGTATTACTTGATCGATGTGTTGCCTTAGTTATTAGTTGTGTAAATCCTAGCACCAACATAGCATCAATGAAGATGATAGCATTGGGATTACTAAGATGATTTATGTGAATATTGAAGTCGCCCGTGATAACCAAATTGTTATTCATTACCATGAGGTCCTGAACTAAGTCACAAAACTGATCTACAAACACAGAGTCAGGATAGTTGTTCGATGCCTGCGGTGGATGGTAGACTGACAGCAAATTAACACTCCAACTATGCATTTCTATGTTACATAGAAATGACTCACAGGATGCAATTTCTGTACAGTGTTTCAAGGAAAACTTGAAATGAGACTTATACAAGATAAGCAGTCTGCCTCCTCTGCGTCCATCACTTCTAGGCACACTATATACAGAGTACCCAATTCTATTCCAGCTTTGCGCATTAATCCAGATGTCATCATTGTTTGTTAACCAAGATTCAGTTATAGTTACTATGTCCAGAGACCTCGAAGTTATTACTTGTTGTATTTCTGCAATTTTATTTTTCACTGAACGTGCATTTACCATGGCAATTTTGAGTCCAGAATTACAACATTCATCAACTTTTGCACTTTCCAGATCCCTGATGTTATCAAGATTAACTTGTCTGAGTACTCTCCTTTGATATTTCTGCAAATGAATTCTAAATCTATTTATTCGTAGTTGCTTCACTCGTCTAATTGTCTCATAATTTGGTAACCATCTTCTATGTTTTGATACAGTTGATTGATTACCAATTCTCCGCAACTCTGCACTTGAATAGGCTAGACTATTTTTCATTTGATTTGTTTGTCGACCTACTTGAGGATTGATAATTACTTGTTTATATTTCCTCCTATTTACTCCTTTCCGTGATAAGCAAACAATAAAAAGTAGTATCCAGTAGATCCAGAACATCTTCATGGTAACATTTACTATTTTTCAACACTTAAAGTACAGTAGAAGTTGGTAAACTTTACGCAATTTTGATAGAAACTGACATTCGTGGCTGCTCACATGCGCTCACTTGTTGTTCCAATTAGGACCAAACCAATCAGTTGTCTGCCGTTGTCAAAAGAAATCTCCTAATGGTTGTTAAGGGAAAAATGAGTATTTCTGTGAAAGCCACATTTGCAAATTGATGGATAATCCAGGTATTATATTTAATAAATAAGTTCTAAGACTTTATTGTCAGGTAATGTACAATTCGTACCTCAAATTCATTGTCAGTGATGGATACGACACCGCCCAGGAAACAAGTAACAGTCAACAATATGGTTAGAAATTGAATTGTCGCCATAGTTACTGCTGTACAACTACAGGTTGATACGTGGTAATACAGGCATTAATTTATACAATAAGATGTAACTTTTTTCTTGAGAATTAAACAAATGAATAAGGTATAAAATTGGTACCTCGATGTTAATTGACGTCAGTGGTTGAATTTGGTACATGTAGGTTGATACGGTTGATACGTTTCGATACAGGCAATAATTTACACAATAGAACTTTATCGTTGTCCTGAGAACAAAACACTTTGTTTTAAACAAAGTTTCTTCGTGTCAAAATTTAATACATTGATAAATGTTGGGGCCAATTTTAGTACATAACGTTTGAGTACCACGGAAATTAGCATCTCCTGACGCTACCATATTTGGTCAGACTTTAGATTTATTTATATTTTATTTGGGCAATAAAACACATCTTTTTTATGTAAAGTTGATTTACACAGATTTCGTTGTACAAGCTTTAATGCGTTGATGTAAATAGCTCGGAGTCAATTCTAGTACATAGCATTTCAGTACAAATCCGTCCATTATATGGAAATAAGGAATTTCCAACCAGACTATATTTCTAAGAAACTTCAGATTTTATTGATTTTCACAATGCTGACTGCAATAAACAGTATACATTGATATTTTATAGTTTGGGGCCCATTTTACATAACGTTTAATTCCAATTCAATCCATTTTGAGTTTTTACTTGTGCAGGGATAATTCTTAAGAAATAACAAGGAAAAAATTTCGTATTCAGTCTGAAGAACAAAACAACTTCGAGTTGTTATGTGATTTCTTAAATTAAAGATATTTTGAATTTTTTTTCTGAGGAAAGTAGCCTTGGCTTTCAGCGATAAATTGAAAATTTTACATGAAGGTTCAATTAAATATAAAAATAAAAATCCACAAGAATACAACTTATACTAAATTTATTTAATCTAAATTGTGAATGTACAAACATGTGATTTTGATGTTGCATTTTGGGTGTCAGTACATAAATTTCTTGAAAGGAGATCTGCAGTTATCTTTTTTAACACTGACTCAGATTCTGAATCCGGTGAAGCCGTTGTAGTAGACAGATGCAGAATTTCGTAATGGTGTCGTGTCGCTGCCATCTACGTACAAAACCTGCACTGTGTCACCTGTGTATTAAAGACAAATAAAGAATAAAAGAAGTCAGAACGAGATAACAATATTCAAAATGGTTGATCAGTGTGGTTACCTCTTCAGCTAATGTTTGTTGCGGTTACTGTTGCTAAGTGATTTTGAGGTCATGTGACACTTAAGTAATTTGGAAAGGGATAGGGGATAGGGGAATACGTTAAAAATCCATATCACCATCACAAGACATAAAGACTTACTGGGATGGAAGAGAGGTTTTGATTCCAATGAGTATCATCACAGCGGGTTAATCAATTTTTCATGAATAACTGCTCCAGTAATTTATATGTCAAAGATGCAGAGATCTAAGGTATCTCATTTAGCAATCGCGATACTGACCTTCTGTGGCATAGGTGGCAGCACTACAAGCTGCTTGTCCATCATCACTAGACGTATCAGTTTGGTCCGTTAAAGCTGCGCATAATATTTCTCCATTGATTTGGATGTGAAGTCGAGCAAATTCATCTCTACTCACAACAAAGTATGAAGAGAAGTAGTAGAATCCATCTCCACCAGAGGGCACTGTGAATGATCCGGTTGTGCTGTCATATCTGTAAACAAATAAACAGAGAAGTAATAGAATCTATCTCCACCAGAGGGCACTGTGAATATGCCGGTTGTGCTGTTGTATCTGTAAACAAATAAACAGAGAAGTAATACGATCTCTCTGCACCAGAGGAGTTAGGATGCAGGGTTTCACTATATGACAATATTTTTTTTCCCCACTTTTAGCTTTATCTCAAGTGGAAAGCGATGTACATACCCTTCACCCTCGTTGAGCAGAACCTCATTGAAGAGAACAGCTGATCCCTCAGAAATAGTGTCGTAAGATAGTAGGCCCGTGTGGAAAGCTATGGTGTCTGAAATAAAATGCCCAACAAGAAACTCAAATTATAACAGCATTGAACAATCCTTGAATTGTGGCAAGCTATTTTAATGTCTTTTATTTATTTCAATGTCAAGAATGGGAGCTGCACCCACTTCTGATGACACAATAGAAACAGGAAAGTCCTCCTGCATGATGCAAGAGGCATACCACCAGCAGTGTAGAAAGTGTTTGCTCTCCTATGCCGAGGGGGGGGGTGCTGGTACCCCATCACCCCTGTGAACTGATAAATAAACTGAAAGTCTTACCTTCGTCCATCCTTCGGATGCGGGCGGTAATAAGTTTCATGGTTTAGTAGAAACGGACACAGTATATCATAAACAGAAGCAGGATTACTATATTTCTTTTACCATTTTCATTATTTTCTTCCAAAGCTGTAATTCTCCCATCTAGCTCAACATCTGTCATCTGCAGTCCTGAAAATAGAAAGATGTTATATTTGTTATTTTCTCTTTCTCAAAAGATTTGAGCTTAAAATGATATTTTTTGTGATCGTATCATTTTTTCACTTTTCATTTTCCTGTCATTGGAGTTGTTGTGCCATGATAATGTCAAACAAACCGTTGAACTGATATTGCAACATTGAATTTTAAGAAATAATCTGATTGGCTACTTCATCAGCCAATAAATACGTTTGCCCAAAACTCGGGTACCCATCGTTCAATGAATATCGTAGTGTAAATCATGCTTTAAGCAGTAAATTTAGGGTCAAATGAAATAACTGCTAAACCATTTGTTACATAGACGCACCTTGAATGCTTGCTTCAGCTGCCGTCAATCGAATCTCAAGATCGGAACTGATTCCTTCTAAGTCTGAAAAAAAAGTTGAGTATTATTATTGTTATGTTAATAATCTAGACATAAAACCTGCCACACCAATGGAAAGCCATTTACCGTTTATGTCAAGCTCGGCATCAGAAATTCGTGTCTCGTGATCGTCCGCGGTTCCCTCAAGGGTTTCCACCCTCACTTCTAGTTCAGAGATGGTTCGGTTACCATTTTCTTCAATAACTGTCACCCGCAAGTCCAAATCCAGAGTTGTGTCCTGTAAACCTGCAGTGATTATATGTATGAAAACCAATATATGAAGGTTATGCTTATGTTTAATGAAGTTCGGCAAACCAATAAAATTCTACATTTACTCATTGAACAAAATTTAAAAAGATAAGAAATAAACCTGTCAAGCAACTCACTTTCAAGTTCATCATCAACGACTCTAAGTTCCTCAAGGATTCCAATTGACGTTTGTTCCAAACTGAAGAGTCTTTGATCCTGGATGATTTGTTCGTCAAACAGGAAGTTGACATCTCCTTCTAGTTCCGTATGATCAACACGGAGACCAATGACATCTTCGTTTAATCCAGTGACGTCTCCCTCAATTTCCACAACCTGACTCTCCAAAATTGTCACCCGTTCTTCTATAGTCGTGTTTTGAGCCAAATCTACAAATGCGGACAATTTCTGGAAAAAATTAACATATTTAGCTCTCGAATTCGAGAGATTAAGTAGTCCTCGTGATGAAATATTGCTCATTTCTGTACACAAATTTAGCGTCATAATCTGGCATCGTGGTGTTATTCAACAGCTTGGAACCTGTTGCCATGCAGGGTTACTTTATTCTGGGAAAGTATTTTCTGACCAATTACGAAATTGCTATGAGAAATAAGTGATTTGAACCGCAGTTGTTACACTTACAATGTTCATTGTAACCTTCACGAGTCCCTCTGGTGGTCAGTTTACCGATAAGGACTTCCTGTCTTTCTATTTTCTCGTTCATCATCTATTTAAAAGAATTCATTTTAATCTTTTTTCTTGACACAATTGATTTTTATTCTTTGACTATTTATTTTATTGCCTCTTTATTTATTTACTTCAATTAATGTAGATAGTTTATCAATGGTTGTCGATTGCTTCGCATTTATTGCCGACTGTTCTTTAATAATCCGTGACTGTTCTTCAAGCTTCATTGGACTGTTCCTTTATTGTGATGGACTGTTCCCTGAAGACCTGCGATTGTTCATCAAGCACTGCCGCTTGGCGATGAACGAAAGTAACAAGATTCTGTAAAAATGTACATTGAAACAATTAGGCATAAACTATGCCTTGAGTGTGTTACGGACCAGAAAGGATTTTTGACTGATTCTACAGATTGTGATGTCACTAAATGCTTTACACTGACACAATGTTACACTTTGAAGGTCATGCTACAGTTACATGAAAACATTCCGACAATTCTGTCACTGTGGCACACCACTGCAACGTCTAGACATGCTACTTCATTTGATTGAGATTTTAAATGTTTCATGGAATGTTTTCAGTTTCATGGAAATATGAAAAATGACCTTGCGTCTTTGACCCAATTGCTGGATTATGCAAAATGACGTCATGGCAATCTTCTCCCATCAATGACTGTATCCTACTTATCATAAATTCCCAAAGCATGCTATGTGCCCTTTTCCAGAAACCTATGTGCCCCCTTTATAATCAATGAAGTAACCCTGCATGGCAATGGTTTCCAAGCTCTTGAATGTCATGACACCAGATTATGGAGTGACATTATGACGTTAAATTTGTGTACAGAAAACAGCACTATATCATCATAAGGATCACTTTTCATTCGAGAGCTAATAAGCTGACACTAACGAACCAGCAATATGAGTTAAATTGACATTTCAAGTATTATACCTAATCAATGGGTTTTTAAATTTTACTCTCAATTAATGTGCACATCATACCTCAAATTCCTTGTCAGTGACGGATACGACACTACCCAGGAAACAAGTAACAGTCAACAATATGGTTAGAAATTGTATCTTCTCCATAGTTACCACTGTACAACTACAGGTTGATACGTGGTGATACAGACATTAATTTATACCACAGAGCTTTGTCGTTTATCTTGAGAAATAACACATGTTGCTTTGTAAGGTAAGGTTCATGGTAACAAAATCTAATACATCAATAAATCTTGATTCAGGGCAATTTTAATACATAAACTCCACATCAGAGAAGGGGTTTCCATACCATTGATATTCATTTAGGCACTCTTGTGAACTAAAAATATTTTAGACAACCAAGAAGAAACTACCTTCAGCTCACTGGAATCACATCCTACACTTCTGGAGAAGGGGGTGTGAGTAGGATATCACTCATACCCCAGTGCTCATCCTGATTGGTCAGACACAACCATGTGCCAATGATGTCATTGCAATGTGATTTGGTTTGCTCTTTTAAGTTTATATGGGAAACAATTTGGCGATTTCATTCCTGAATTCACCTTTTACTGCCCGCGTACGTAGTACGACTGGAAGGTACTGTTTTCACACGTGTGCGTCTGTTCACATGGGGGGAGGGGGTTACCTCAGTCCCAGGTTCTTTCCAAAGTCTCTGGTTCCATGTCCTTTCCACCGGAGGGTACCCTAGCACCTAGTTCCCTGGTCTCTGGTTCCACACCCATTCCAGGGGTATCCCAGTCACAGTTGGAGCGGGTACCCCCAACAGGGGTAGTCCCCAGTCAGGACAGGACAGGGGGTACCCCCCAAGGTCAGGACAGAACAGGGGTACCCCCAGTCAGGAGATGACAAGATAATTTTATTTGAAAAATTTTTGATTTGAAGAGTAACAACTTTAGTGCTGCCATTCTAACCACAGGCATGACGACACATCTTAACTATAAGTTGCATTCCAGTTGGGAGGTACATCCTGCACGGTCGACTACACACTTAGGTTGAGAGCCCCACAGGAATCCAACCAAGTGTGTGGCCAATAGCCATAGTCTCCAGGATCAGCCAATGATATGCTGATCAAGTTAGGTATTTAATGCCCTGTACATTACATTGCAGTCGGCTTAAATACTGATAAGCTTAGATGCTGATTTGACTAGGCCACAACTTTGGCTTAAATGCTGTGTATCACAAGAGAGCAACCAAACTATGTAAATTGTACAGAACTAGAATAAATAGTTAAACTGAAGATAACTCTTGCTTATAAGATCCATCAAAAGATCATCAGTAACAGAGGTTAGCAGTTGCCTGTTGCAGCTCACAGTCTCAGCCATACTTGAAACCTACTGCCACACTAAACCAGACTGAATAGACATCGCAATCCAGATCATGGATATAATGGATTCGAGTATGCTTCTTATTTTTAACTTTTTGTTTAGCAACTGATCTTAATGTTCAGAAAAAGTAATTTTGACATTTTCATTTTAAGCTCTGATATGGTATCAACCAATAAGGTTGCAAAAATGTACCCATTATGTGACAAGAAACCAAACAGCATATATCATGTTTTTTTCAGGAATATACAAATTTAACACCTGAAGGAGGTGTCTAGTGTTGAATACCTGAAGGACCAAAGGGCCTGGAAGTGTTAACACTGGAACCTCCTGAAGGTGTTAAATTTGTATTTTTCCCGTTATAAATCATGATATTAGGTTTATTATAAGGGCCATTCAGTGTTAAACACTGATAACAAGGTTCAGTGTTAAACACTAATAACATTTAGGATACAATACTTGTAATCCAATGAAATTGCTTTAAAAGTTGGTGGCCACGCCTCCCTTATGATAAACAATCTTCTTGTTTCATTTAATATAAATTTAGTTTTTTGCACAGAACAGACCTTTCATTAATATTACGAGGTATTGCCAAACCAACCTTATGGTGCAGACCTAGACAGGGGGTAGGATCACCAAGTCAAGTCTCCTCTCGCTCCTGCCATCTGCCTTCTCTTTCCCTGCTCACCCAGACCAGACCCACCCAGGGGAAATAAGTTGGTTCAACTAGTCAGGGAAACCCCACATCCAAATCCCCTACAGAACCTGTTACTGCCCCATCATCTCTTCCCAGACCAGATCTACTCTGGGTACCGCCTCAACAGGAAGTACCCTATCCCTACCAACTGGGCAGGATCAAGACATCGCATAGAAAATATTTATGGTTTAATCTGAATCTTCAAACGGACAACAATTAAAAACATTTACGAAACATTTTCTAATGAATTTTAAGCATAACTCTTAACAATAATAGAAATTATTCCAAATTTATTTGCTATGAGTTTTCCATGTCACATCAATAATAATAATAATAATAATCGTTTTATTGTTCGATTTTTTGTACATAGTGAAAGAAACGTTACAAGTATATGTTTCATCTTTTCTGGATGATACGAACAAAAGGCTAGGTTTTAGAGAAAAAGAGGTCTCGTTGTCTTGTAGACATTACTAGCTGGATGATGAATAAAGAAAAAAACCTTAGAACATATTTACAGTTTTGTCAAACTACTATACAACAGGAGAACGTAACTTTAAGGAACTAAATTAGATACGTGTTATAGCCAGTAACAAAGTGATTTATGATGTTTATAGAGCACTGTTATAACCAATAGCCCTTTTTCAATACGGATATTATGTTATAGCGGTAGTGCTTCTGACTTGTTTTTAATGTTATACACAATAATGGAATAAAGGATCATTGTTTAGGCTGATTTTTAGTACATTCTACCAGTTTGCGATGCCTTTTAAGTTGCTGATAATAATTGAATCCTTGAGAACACTTTTCACATCGATACCGGGTTTTTTTGCCATGTTTATGAATATTTCAGCCTATAAGGATATTTGTAGCTTAGATTCTGAATCCGGTGAAGCCGTTGTAGAAGTTAGAAGTACTGGTCAAGACAGGATCAACATCAGTTCCTTGTTTGTAGATTACCCGCACCGTGTCACCTGTGGTATGAATAGAAGAAGTCATGTAAATAGGGTTTCCTCGTCAGATAAATCTGTCGGTGTAGTATCATTTACCGCCCCCCACTTTAAGTTGGCACCCTCCTGAAAATAACAGGCCCCTCCCTTACCCTTAAGGCCAGAGGTCCAACTCTGCTGGGTGCTCCCCTTAACATTTGAGCCCTCAGCTTAAGGCACCATTTCTCCTTCTTTCTTCTCCCCTGATAGAAATGTTTTCACTAAAATTCGAAAAACTCTTTGGAAAATGTTCTGGCAAATGGTACATAATTAATCAAGAGTGATAGTTCTTCCAAATAATTATAATTATTATTATATTTTTTTATTTTTAACACATTCCATATATTAATTACAAAGTAAATTTTAACTTTTATCTACAAAAAGCATAGAAATTCATCATATTAAATTTATTTTATTCTTTAAATAGGTTGCTTATTGATTAAATATAATAAAGTATCTAATATTATGACTTTTAAAATAATTAATTCGAAGAAAATAAACAATTATGAAAAATGGGTCCCACTCACAACTGTCAAAATGGTCTACAAGGGTCGGTTAAAATCACTACACCAAATTTTGACAAATAAAAATGAATTTTTTTTTTAAATTATTGAATATTAAATATTACAGACAAGGGATGTACGGTGGTTGACTTTTGCTCTAAATAATTCACATCTACATGAGTATAGAGTCTAATGTGTTAGATCTGACAGCATTCCTCAGTCTAGTTTTTCACGATAAGAAATTCTGTCAGATGTGACAGATCCAGAGGTGGATCTCTATTTCTTTCTATTGTAGATATTTCTCATTTAATGAAGTATACATATCTTTGCAGGGGTCAGCAATCTTATATAATACCTAACTGTAAAATTTTAATTGTGATCATCCTTAAAAATTGCATTTCATTTCTTACAAATCTGTCAAATTTCCTTATCGTGAAAAACTCAATTGTTCCCTAACCTTCTGTGGCATACGTAGCGGCAGTACGAGCAGCCTGTCCATAGACAACATCACGGTCTCCTTGATCTGTTCGTGCGGTACACAGTCTATTTCCATTAATTTGAATCTCAAACGTAGTAGATTTATAGTAATATACCAGAAAGTAAACTGAGAAATAATAAAATCCTTCTCCACCAAATGGTACTGTGAAAGTTCCGGTTGTGCTGTCATATCTGAAAAATAAAGAGATAAGTTATAGAATCCATCTTCACGAGAGGGCACTGTGAATGTTCCGGTTATGCTGGTGTATCTGTAAACATTAAACAGAAAAATAATAGAATCCATCTCCACCAGAGGGCCAAAGTGCTGCTGTATCTACAAACAATAAAAGGGGAAGTAATCTCCACCAGGAGGCACTGTGAATGTTCTGGTTGAGCTTTCACATGCGTAAACAATAAACAGAGAAGTAATAGGGCCAAAGTGCTGCTGTATCTACAAACAATAAAAGGGGAAGTAATCTCCACCAGAGGGCAATGTAAATGTTCCGGTTATGCTATAAATTGATTTTAATTTATTCTACAACTGAAACACCTGTTTGCGCATGTGTGCTACTTACCCGTCACGCTCATTGGTCAGAACTCTGTTGAACTCAACAGCATATCCCTCAATGAGACTGACGTAAGATGTCAGCACCACGTGGAAGGCGATGTCACCTGGAATAGAATTTCCTCAATACAAAATTGATGTGATCGAAACGAAATGGTGGAAAACGATTGGTGGTTGTTTTACCTTCCCAATTGCCGCCATCTCCATTTTCCTCCAGAGCTGTAACTCTCTCATCCAACTCAACATCTGTCATCTGCAAACCTGTGAATAGAAAGATTGCAGAAGATTCACGATGACGCATGAAGACATACTTTTCTTAAATGAGTTTTACCTTGTATGTTTTCTTCAGCTGCAGTCAGTCGAGTCTCAAGATCAGAAGTTGTCCCCTCCACGTCTGAAAAAAGAAGTTAAAATCTAGAAATAACACATCTGATAAATTTGGATACAAATTCAGTTCCCCAGTAAAAAATTGAAACCCATTCACCGTTGATTTCGAGTTCAGTAGCAGAAATTCTTGTCTCATGATCAGCAGCTGTTCCCTCAAGTGTTTCCACCCTCACTTCTAGTTCTGCTACAGAGCTGTTCCCACCATCCCCTCCGTTCTCCTCCAAAACTGTTACTCGGAAATCCAAAGCCAAAGTTGTTTCTGTAGATCTGAAACATGAATGAAATGTGTGAATTTCGTATTTGTTCAAAACGCAATTACAAATGTGTTTAATCCAACAGAAAGCCTTTACCATTAATATCAAGTTCAGTACTAGAAATCCTGGTCTCATGATCGGTAGCTGATCCCTCTAGTGTTTCCACCCTCACTTCTAGTTCTGCAAGAGAGCTGTTACCATCACTCCCTCCGTTCTCCAAAACAGTTACACGGAAGTTCAGAGCCAGGGTCGTATCCTGCAAATCTGTAATGAATTTTCTTACACATGAAAAAGAGAAATCTGGAATTGAGTATGAAGTTAGACACACAAAACTAAAGTGACAAACTTACTTTCAATTTCATCTTCAGTAAGATCCAGTTCACCAAGAATCTGGAGAGAAGTTTCCTCCAAATTCAATAGTCTTTCATCCTGAATGACTTGTTCGTCAAACAGGAAGTCCACATTCTCATCAACTTCCGTCAGGTCAATACCAAGAGCTGTGATGTCGCACGTGCCAGCAATTGGTTCAACGATGCAACGTCATATCTTTTTTATTTCTTTCAAAACAATGATGCTTTTCATCACATCAGATGCGTTAGAAGAATTCAACAGTCAGTCATGCATGAGTTATCGATCTATTAAAACTTGACAGAAGCACTAAGGACAGATGTACTGACAGCTGAGTAAGGGTTTATGGATTTCAAATTTTAGTATACTTTTCACATTTCTTTTGTTGAATTCTTCTAACTAGATGAGAATTATTAGGGCTCGTTCACACTGTGCCATTTTTTTCTGATTTCTACTGCGATTGTTCTCATTTCAACAAATGGATTGTTCTCAACCTTACCATCTCCCTCTCCATCAAGCCCATTATAAGTAAAAACAAATCGCAGTCGCAATCATTTAAAAAACGAACAGTGTGAATGAGCCTTTACTCATATGAAACTTCAGCATCCTAACTCGTATTCAATTGGTCCTGTTGCCTACTGCGTCCAATTAAGTCTGAATATAGGCTTAGAAAAGTTTTGATTCCTTCTGCCAAATTTCTACATCGTTATATTGATTGAGTTCAAGTCTATACTTTAAGTGTTTCAGGCCTGTTCACACAAAACTGGCCGTTGTCGTAACATTCACGGTACGGCGCATCTGGCAAGCACAATCGACCATCAACGCAACTTTTGTTAAGGTATGTTCACACCGAGTGACCCCGTCATCTTCACCGTAACAAATGTTATTTCGATGAACAAAATTGGTGTGCAACCCATGCAGCCTGTTCCAGTGCTCGTCAAAAAGAGCAAAAGTGCTGCCTGTTAACGTTACAGTGACAGTGACGACTCGTTCTGTGTGAAGGAGCCTTTAAAGTGTAATGTAAATGTGATCATAAAACGAAGTGAGATTTCAAGGAATATATTTAATGAAAGCGTTCTAAATTTTAGTGTGAAATAGCGTACATTACCTACCTCAAATTCCTTGTCAGTGACGGATACGAGACCGCCCAGTAAACAAGTAACAGACAACAATATGGTTAGAAATTGTATCATCGCCGTGGTTACCGCTGTACAGGTACAGGTTGATATGTGGTGATACAAACACTATTTTATAAATACCTTAAAAGTACCTTATTTTTGACTGGGAATATAACATGTGTTGGATTTTATGTTGGTTCGATTCATACAAAGTATTGTGGTATCAAAATCTAATACTTTTTTATTTAAAAGTTCCAGGTCATTTTAAGAACATAACCAGGGACTCGAGTTCTTCCTTAATAACCAGAACATAAAATTGACAGATCTGGCAATGTCTTCTTTTATACTTTTTCCCATGTTAAATTTATTACAACTAACCGAGGTTTTCACAAATGACACAACATTGACAACAATGGCAATAGTGGCATTATTGCCATTTG
The DNA here is from genome assembly GCA_038406175.1 of Haplosyllis leylae. Lineage (NCBI taxonomy): Eukaryota > Metazoa > Annelida > Polychaeta > Phyllodocida > Syllidae > Haplosyllis > Haplosyllis leylae. The sequence goes on from JBCAUG010400359.1 coordinate 15,485, forward strand.
TGTGTTCCCATATATTTGCTGTTCCCTTCTTTATTTTAATCATATTGTATTAGTGGATGCAAAATTAGGTATCACTGGGAATAAGAGGATTACATTTCAAGGTTTGATGCTTTGGTGGTTCAGTAAATTTCAAATGATACAGCTAAAACACAAATGACAATATTAGCATTATTGTATTGCATAGAGTTTGTGAAAACCTCGAGTGACAAATTTGGTAGGATATGCTACTCAAAGCTCTAATTAATAATGTGTATGAAACAAAACTCACATGTCACGGTATGTACCTGAAAATAGAATGTAAACTGAAACACAAAAATGCCAAATCTGACAGATCTGGTAACATCTGCACGCTGAGTAAAGTCCAGAAAATACATGTTATTTTGGGGATGTCAGAAAATACTGCCAAAAGTTTTATAATGGTCGTCTATGAAAAATTTTTTTTTAGTTTTTGAAGTGTCTGGAAGAAACTATTAGTTGTAACTTCAAATACTTAGTATATCCTTATTTCTAATACTAAGGAGATCCAACTGATGCGGAGATATTTCAATAATTATGTTTATTTAAAATTTTAACAAAATTAACTTTTTCTTAGAATGAGATATTGAAAAAAGCTCCATGTCAGTCGGATCTCCTTAGTATCAGAAATAAGGATATACTAAGTAGTTGAAAGTACAACTAACAGTTTGTTCCAGACTCTTCAAAAACTAAAACATTAACAAACAACAAGAAAGCCAGATGGCTTCATGCAGAGCTGTTTGTTGTGCTGGTTTCCATGTGGTTTCCTGGAAACCATATGGTGTCCATGTGGAAACCATGTGGTGT
>JBCAUG010400470.1:0-16305 GCA_038406175.1 Haplosyllis leylae
ACCAGACCTGAGTACCCCCCCCTGTGAATGGACAGACAGCTGTGAAAACATAACCTTCCCCATTCCTTCGGAATGCGGGCGGTAAAAATAGCCAACTTGAAAAGCATGGTTTTGGTTCATTGCACAACCTTACTTGGGCATGTTACCATAATGAGGACATCCTGCTTTGACGCTGACCTCGTTTCACAAATCAAGCTGACTAAACTTCCCTTAATTCATTGCTTCCTTTCGCCACGCTATATCCCGCACGAAAATAATAGTACTTAATCACTAGCCTGTGCATCTGTAAGCCTTGAGAAATCCGGTTTTATATAATACATAATACCATCCATAGCTCCTGGCAAGGTCACACCGCGGATCAACATGGCCGTCAACAACACATAGGGAAATGTAGACGAGAAATACACAACCTACAAAGAGGGAATCACGTCAGAATATCGGAGGATAAACGGTGTTTTGAAAGTTTTAGATAGTGTGTTGCGGAATTGAGATGATTTCTAGAAAGACCAGAAAGCCCAACACGTGTCAGATATGAACAAATGGGCTTTGGGCCTTGTTGTCCCAAGCAATGTTGTTGTCATGGTAGATCTAAATGCATTTTAACTGTAAGTGTAGATTATTGGAATTTTCGATCAAAACCAGTAATAGTGCAATAGTCATCATTAAAAGTTTAAAATCTGTTCACAATAACCGCAGCATTAGCATTTACCAATTGCCTACACATTTTTTCCGACTATTTCTATTATAAGGATTATCTTTTCGTTTTCCGCATCCTTTTTACCTTGCCCAGACTGGAGATTCCCTTTATTAGCACCAGAAGAACGACGATCCACGAGAAGGCCAGGCAAGCTGCTAATCTCCAGTTAATCCCTCCTAAATCCTCGATACCATCAGTCATGTTCAGCATCTTATTGCTTAAAAGATAAGTGGTTTGCATCACACATATTACTTTAAACAATACACACGTTGGATAAATGACATTTCGATAAAATAAACCTAACACAGGAACATAAACAAGACAAAATTGAAGGATGGAACAATGCAGCTCTGGAAAATTATCCAACCCATCACTAGCTTTTTTGGGGTGCGCGCTAATAGGGGTAAGTCAGGGGGATGAGTGCCTCCTTGTTTCAAAATTTAGCTGTTGTGGCCATTAAAGGTCATGCAAAGAAAGGTGTGTGTGGAATAAAGCATTTCTATTGGGTCCAATCTATTTGTTTACCCTGCATAGGCACTATCTAGGAAAGCAGGCAATAAATAGGAAACGCCAGTTATGAACTAGCATTTATTTTCCAGAGTAAGTTTTTAATCAGCTTTAAGGTGACCATAAATCAATTTTAACATTTTCATACTTACTAGAAAAATTCCTCACTCGGAGATCTGTATTGTGTTATATTTGTTACATTAACCATGACGGTTGTTACGTTGTTTGTTGAGTTGGTGTCTGAAAAAAAGATTTGCTTAAACCTTGACAAGGGTACTTTGAGTCATTGTGCCAATTTTTAAAGCTACTCAAGGGACATCTATGCGTCCAAAAACTTTGATAGATTCTAATCTTTTCTAATTTGTGGTTATTTTTCTTCCATTGAACATCAGAAAATCTGCACTTGTTCCACATCAGTGCAATGATCGCTCTTTTCGTCTATCTAATCATTTGCACCAATACTAATTCGTTAACTCCTCAACGATGTTTGGTACAACAAATTCATTGGATAACTAACTGGGTGGCCATATTTGGTGATAATTGCTAGTAATGCTGCTACAAGAACATCGACTTACAATTATGGAATTTGGGTTCTCTGAGTAGACAGGCCTCTGTGTTCCAGTCGTTTCCACAAGATGACCAGGGTAGAGACGTCGTCATTGAGGAGAAGAAGTAGTAGACACACCAAGCTATTATCACGTTGTAATACAAGGCAACGAAGAGGTCGGCCAACACCATGCAAAATCCTAATCCTAGATGCATAAGGATTGACAAAGAAATACTGATCTCAGTTCAACATAGAAATTTGAATGTTTTTGATTACTAATTCGAGTTTTCCCTAAATACTTCCACTGAATTCAGCAAATTCAGTGACAAAATAATACTAAATAAAGGATTGCTGTACTCAAACCCACTATCTCCTGTGCTGTACTCGGACCCACTATCTCCTGTGTGAGAGACAGAGACTCAACCACTCTGCCACTGAGACACAGCTAACAGAGATGACAGTTAAATTGATCCTAATTCATGCTTCAGTGATTTTTCAGATTCCCTGAATTCGCTGAAAGTTCTGCTCTATTTAGGGAAAACTCGATTACATCAGTGCTCTGACGCTAGTGACACCAGAGATTTTCGTAAATAACATAGACGATGTTGACAGATCTGACATATCTGTCAACTTTGTGCTTTAAATTATCAGTAGTTTATGAGATATATCCATTCTCCCTTTTTTGTAAATTTTAATCAATATATTACAGACTTTCCTTTTGTAAAGTTTTTGACGTCTGTGATTAAAGACAACAGACTTAGTGGCTGACAGGTATGTCAATTTTGTGTTGTGGTTCAAGAGAATTTTGATCCAAAGCAATTTGAAGGATACCATTGATAGACTGGATTTTCATAGTTTTGACGTACCTTTAAAGGCAGGACTAATTTTCCAGATTGTTATTGGTCCCAAACTTGCGAACTGACCAAAAGAGAGTTCCATGAAGAAAAGCGGCAATCCGACGAGTGACAACATGATCACGTAGGGGATCAAAAAGGCACCTAAAATGTCATTCGAGTTTTCCCGTAATACGCAAAGTTGGCAATGTTGACATTTTTGTGCTAGCCTAAATTTTAAAATATGAGAGATAGAGAAATTCATTGCATCAGTTAAAATTCAAAACACCATTACTATGTAAATTTACTTTGAAACTCATTAGGTTCTTAACTGTTTCCAATTTATTTACATTAGAAATTGCACCAAAATGCCAATTTTGTCAATTTTGTGTATTACGGGAAAACTCAATTTGTATGCCTTTGTATTCTACCACTACGTGAATATAAACTCCTTACCAAACTAGTTCAGTGAATTTCCAATTACGAGGAAATAGTTTTGACTTGACTTTTGACTTAGTTTCGTGCATCTTGGAACTTCAGACAAATTAATTCTATGTTTGCACAGTAAAATTTTTGAAGAAACAGAATATTACAAAATGGTACTCACCGCCTCCGTTTTTGTAGCATAGATACGGGAATCTCCAGACGTTACCAAGACCCACTGCATAACCGACACAAGTCAGGATGAACTCCAGCTTACCTACAGTGAGATCCAAAATATTGTAGCAACAGGAAGTGTAGCAATGTGGTCATCCACCGTGGCATTAATTTGCATACATTTGCTGTCCTGTAGCATTGGTTATGTGTGGAAGTTTATGAAATTCCAATTGGTTCCAATCTGTGCACTTGCACTAACCCAGGACACACACAACCATTTTGGCTTTTTTGGAAGATTTTCATTTTTATTTTATTTTTAAATTTTAGTAAGAGGCTTACCTCCCCAATTCCCTCTGTCAACCTGTGAGTCCTGAGGCTGATACTCGACTTCTATGGATTTGATAAGGTGGGTGGTGGAACTGGTGTAGGGTGGAAGTGGAGGGGTATGTGGAGCAATGGGAACTGTGTATACTTCCACCCTCCTTGACCCGGAATCATCCTGTTCTTTTGCCTTCAATCCATATTTGAAATTATAGTAAGAGGCTTAATAAATAAAGAATCTGCCGCAGTCCTTAACTTCATATATTTTAAAGTTTAACTTGCCATTACTAGAAATTAGCGAATAGGGTGTCATTCTCAGCATCGTTGTCACGGGTTATATTCAAACAGATCTCATGACTTGTTGTCTCGGCAGAAAACATAAATATTTAGTACTTCTTGAAAAATATTCAATTCCTATATGTTTCTCTCTGGATTATGACACATCTCAACAATTCTGGAAGATATTTATCTTACAGAGCCTGTGATTTAGGAAATATAGTGACAAAACTGTAAAAAGGCAACTTCAGGTCATGAAATATTGGTAATTTCAGTATATTTTCTCAAATATGGGATTTTACATACTAAATTTCCTTCAAAATTTTTATTGTGTCATTATACATCAAAACATAGACATAGGAATTGAATATTTTTTAGAAAAAGTACTTAATGTTGACATTTTCTGCGGAAGCAACAAGTCATGAGTTCCGTTTGAGTTTTTCCCAAGGTTGCGGTTCTCAGAATAATCTAGGAATTGTTCGTGCGGATTATTCACCAGACGAATGACCAAAAGATTCTGGTAATGATTTTCCTCAAGATCATGCTATTTATTTTTAATTTAAGACCATTTATTATTACATGTTGGAGTTTCCACTACAACATGTTATATTTGATTAATCTTATCAATAATATCAGTCTTTCAACTGTGTTGTGTTGATGTAATTCTCGAAGAAATAAAAGATGTGAAATTAAGTCCATCAAACCATCAAAACCACCATGATAGAAGTACATTCAGTTTTGTTTTTAATGGTTGTATTCTAGATTTGTTTCGAGCTCGATCCATTCCTATCGATTGCATCTTCTCACAGGTAGTTCCTCCGCAGGGGGTAAACAAACACGTTGGATCCAATAGAAATGTTTTGTTCCAGACACACCCTATTTTGCATGACCACATATGCCCATGGGAGAACTTTAAGATAAGATGATGCTCGTTTGTTTAAATGTTACCTCACTATTTCTAGTAAAGAGAACTTTCTGTCCAAACCACTAAGCAAAAACTTTCTCTCACAGACAACCATTATAAAACTATTTACGGACTAGTCAGAATTGATAGATCTTCCGACAAGGTGTAAAATCAAAGAATAACTATATGACAAAATAGTCAGAACTAAGCGTACTTCTTTCATGGTGCAGCTACTCAGTGCTTTATTGTTTTTTCTTTTCAAGTCAAGATGACATTAAGTAATCGAAAGAGGGGAGTTTTATCGGTATATCCAGCATAATATGCCGCCCAAAAATCTACAAAAATATAAAAACCAATGAAAAAGTCACCCACCATTTTATTCGTTTTCTGCCAGATCTCGTTCTCCTTTGACTATGGTACAGTTGTAACCAGTGTACATGATCCGGATGCACGTATTTGTTAGTAATATTACAAGGATCACTGCTAATTATTCATGTAAAACAGTGACCTTAATGAAGTTAACACTCTGATTTAAATTACACGCAAATTTACATGGTGTTGTCTTACCTACAGTGTCGCTTGGAATGAATGACATTAATTTGTTAAGTACGAACTTATAAATTGAAAAGGATGAAAAGATGAACCCGAAATACCTAGCAGATCAAAGTATAAACATTTAATATTGTTTATGTTGTGTTGTTTACTTCTCACCGTCAGTTGCTCAGAGCAGGAACTTAATATGTGTTTGTCATTTTGTGGAAATACGAAAAAAGCTGGACTTTCTTAATCATAATTGTCCTTTTAAATTTATTTGAAGCCAAACAATGGAATGGATCAAACAGACGGACTGGGTAACTGAAATATTCAGTAGTTCCTAGTGTTTACAAATGCAAGTGGAAATACTTGTGTATTCTAATGTACGCCCACCTAGTCTAACACGACAATAGCATTATTTATTCTTAGTTTAGTTTCTAATTGACCTGAGTTTGTTTCCACGCATATATATCAAAGCGGAACCCCCACACAGACCAATTAATAGTTACAGTAATAAGAACTTAGGCTGTGATTGAAATTCACTCCACAATTATTTGTAAAAAAAAAAAGTATCCTACATTATTTGAATGAAACTGACACCAAATCTACTCACCTGTTTCCAAAGTTTACTACATCATTTTGAAACTGAAGAATGTCGTCTACGCAGACCGCATCCTCACCACTCATTCTGGCATTGAAACCAATTGTTGCTTGGAAGATATCCAAAATTTAAACTTTGGGTGTTGAATAACAAGGTAATTGAATGAAGTTATTTTGTAAAGGAAAGATGTTCGTCTGAACAGAAGAATACTTACTGTTAGAAAAGTCTTCCAAATTGTTCAAATTGTCCTCCAGAGCCATTAAATTCTCCTCAACTTCAACATCTTTCGCAACCAATTAAGTAATATTCTCTTGCACTGCAGTATTTGCTTCTTCTAGTTCCCCAACTCTCAGGTCTAGCAGCACAGTGCCATCCAACACAGTGAGTTGGCCTCCATGTTGATCTACTCTGCTTTCTAAGTCTACAAATGACATTTGTCAAGTGATTAAACTTTATTAATTGAAAATATTACACTTTAAATGAAGTATTGTTAAATAAATAAATTAGTTTTAGAGATATTCTCAACAACCTGAATGAGGGAAAGCAAGAGATATCTGTGTTATTACCATTAAAGGAGTCTTCCAAACCACTAAAGGAGTCTTCTAGACCAGTTACGTCAGTTTCCACAGCCAGAAATCTCTTGTCCTGTATTATCTGACTGTGCTGTAAATTGTCAATGTCACCATAGGCGAGGGACAGTCCCGCTTCCAGTGCCTCGACTCTGGCTTCGAGATCACTGTTGTTTACCAATGCTAGATATTTTTCCTGCGATGGCAACCAAAATTAACAACTAGAGTCTCAATACCAAGTAAAAATCGTTTGGCTTTTCAAAATGTTATTTCGATAAGAACCTCTTATTTCTGTAGTGTTTTCATTATCTGACCTTACGAAAAAGACAACTGTACCATAAAGGAGAAAAACGACAAAATGTTGCGTATCCATGTTCAGCTCAGGCTTGTCTTCCTTATCACAGGGACGAATACTTGATCGACTTTACAATACAAAAAACCGCGCGATTCACACATGTGTTAGATAGAAAAAAGTTTACTATATCAAATTATAACTTGTTTACAGACACGTTTTTACGTCTTTTTACACTAATGGACAAACGCATGACCACCTAAAATACTCACAATTTGAATAGCGGCCGCCACATTGTGTAGGGAATTGCATGTGTGTAAAATAGATGAAGAAACAAGAATGTCCTCCGGCGTGAACGCCAGAGGCACACCACCGACCACAAACGTCCTGGTACTGGCTTGTGGGAGGAGGGGAGGGAGAGGGAGGGGTACCTCTGTCCTAACCGGGGGAGGGGAGGGTGGATACCCCTGTCCTAGTCTGGAGTACCACTTCCTCCCCCCCCCCCCGTGGACAGACACACACCTGTGAAAACATTACCTTCCCCAAATTTCCATCTTGAGCTGTGAAACCCGAACCGCCTAATGTCCGTTACGATTTTTTTGAAATAATGGGTTCATCCTTGAATTTCATGCACAAGACTGCCATTATCATGAGTAATAATTAATAGATTTACATGGGATTCTTCTAGTATATGTAGGGATGGATCTGATATTCACAGATTTTCCGACCGTGGGTATTGAGCATGTGCAGTGTTGGAAATATGTAAGTCCACTGGAAAAATTCCAATGTTGGTTGATATGTTCACTTGGTAATACCAAGAAACAATCAATTTTTTTTTGCTATACCATGACGCACATACAAATGTACACTTTTGTTTTAGTTCTTTTATTCGTTTTCAAATTGGTTTTTCCTTTAAATAACTTTTAATAATAAAGTCAAAGGTACGGATGGATGAGGAACCCGGTGAATTCAGAGAGACCGCTTCCTGTGCTCAAGGTGTAAACATTGCCGCAGTCAAAGTAAACCTCATCACCGAGCAACAACTCAACAGTGGAGGAACAGGTCGAGTGTAAGTTCACCACGCTCGTAGTATCAATCTCCAAGTGAGAACTGCACAGGGTTTCCTCATTCTTTTGAATTAGGAAGTCCGTATTATTTCTGAATTCGTTATTTTCTCTGCTTAGTAAGTGAACAGTAAAGTAGTACAGCCCGGGTCTGTCAGCGACGAACTTTCCGTTTGCAGGATCGTACCTAAATTAGGCAATTTTGAAGAACCAAGTGAACAAATAAGGAATAACCGACAACTTGAATATCATGGATTCGGTCCATAACATGAAATAGCTAAAGGTATACCGCCCGCGCTACACATAAGTCCTCATGCTGTGCAGTGGGGGTGGAAGGGGGCGGGTTGGCGTAGCCCACTGTTATGTCCTGGTCCTGTCCGGGGGGTACTCCCTATCCTGTCCTCGTCCTGTTTGGGTACCCTGTCCTCCAGACCTAGATTGGGATACCTTACCCAGATCTTGACTGGGATACCCGTCCCTTAGAACTAGACTGGGGATAACACCCCTCCCCAAAAGAACTAGGGGATACCCCCAGACGGGACCAAGGATAGGACCAGTGACAGGACCGTGGACAGCACTAGGGAGTACCACCCCCCCCCCCTTCCATAAACACAAAAAGAGAAAATTCTCTTGGATATCTATTACTTTACTCTGTGGAAGATTACATTCAGCAAAACAATCCGCATTTGACAGTTGTGCCAGAAATCACTCAACATGAATTGGAATTTAACACTAGCAAATGATCAGATGAGATCATTTTGTTACCTCTCATAGTAAGGTAATCACCCTGTAGGAAGATCTATCAATTCTAACTGGTTTTTAAATGGCTTTTAATGGTTCTCTATGAGAAATCTTTTTAGATCAGTCAGAATTTTATGTTTAAAGGCCGACTAAAACATTTCTCATTGACAACCATTGTAAGACCCTTTTGAGCCAGTCAGAAATGAAATATCTTCATACAGGGTGACCATAGAGCAAGTTAAGTGAAGCCCATGCCCTCTTTTGGGACGGTATGTTCTTAAAAATCTGTTTTGTATGTTCATTCACTGTCAGTTTTTACTGAATTCGTCAGGTAACTTCTGGGGAACTTCCCCAGTTAAAACATGTGACGGATCAGAAAGAAAGATGTGGAAATTTCACTTGTTCCCAACGTTGGTAATGTCGGCAGGAAACTGCAGAACATCATCCACACACACGGGATTGTCGGACCCAATCCTCGCCAGGAAACCCACTGTTACTGGAAAATAAATAAAATATATAAATAAATTTGAACTTAAATGGACTTCGTCTAATATGAAAGTTGTGTTCTGCACTGTTTAATTACTGACATAAAACAGTGATTAAATACCATTTAAAAATTGTTCCAAGCTGTCGAAGTTCTCTTCTATGTTATTTATGTCATTTTGTATGGATTCGTCCATCAGTTCCAAATCGGAGATGTTATCAAATACAATTCCATTTGTGGTAACGAGGTTAGTCACATTGTGTAAAATTACAGTATCTGTTTCCTCCAGAATAGCGATCTGAGAACTGAGAAGACTGGTTATGCCATCAAGTACAATCAACTGAGTTTTATGTTGGTTTGTTGTTTCAGCCAGAACTGGAAATTACACAAGTGGTTTCATTTGTATAAAGTCAAAATTGAGTTTTCCCTAAATTAATTCTGAAGAATCTAGAGAATCTACAGAATTTGAAAAAAAATTATTTGCAAAAAGGAGTATTCGAACTTGCTATCTCTTGTGTAAGAAACCAGAACTCCACCTCAATGCTTGGAACGTATTGCTGACAGAGAGAAGATTTAAATTGATCCAAATTCATGCTTCAGTGACTTATCAGATTGGCTGAATTTACTTAATTTCTGTTCTATTTAGGGAAATCCCAACTGTCCTGACAAGACAGTATAACTGTGTTTCGGGATCATGTTCACACGCCACGGTTGTTCGGGGATATTTCCACATAATGTGGTGACATTCATCCCTCATTTACTACTTTATTTTGATTACCAAGCACAAAAAAAGTTTCACTTCAACTGACTCTAGCTGCAACCAAATTCAACAACGATGGACGAATTACATCCAAGTTTTACTTCAAGACTTACTTTCCACATCAGTATCCAAGTTTGTAATTTCTTCCTCAATATTAATAATTTCATCCTCAATATTGAGGAACCTTTCATCTTGAATCACTTGACTGTCTTGAAGGTTGCTTATGTCTTCATTTGCGAGGCTCAGACCAGAAGTGAGATCAGCCACTTCCTCTTCAAGTACCTCAACCCTGATCTCCAGATCGCTGTTGTTGATCTTCAAACGAAACATAGTCTCTAGAGCTGCATATTTCTCCTACAAATAATGTTCAGTTCATTACTAGGTATTCCTATTGATTGCATCTTCTCATAGGTAGTGCCTCTGTAGGATAAACAAATAGAAATGTTTTATTCCAGACACACTTTTTAGCATGACCATATATGGCCACAGGAGAACTGTTAAGAAAAGATGATGCTCGTTTGTTTACATATTACCTTGGTTACACGACCTCACTATTTCTAGTAATGATCTTGACGTCTTGTTTAGGTTAATGGCTATTGAGATGGCAGTTATATGCCTCTTCTGATCATGGCGGAGTTATTACAACCGTACACATTTACATTACATTGCAGATTGTATTTTGATTCATAGTTAGTTACGACATACTTGGTAGCCTAATCCCATGAAACTTTGCTTTACAATTTCGAAATGCATTGATGTCTATGAGAGGTCTCTACCGCAGTCAAGTGAATGTTAATCGAATACCAATTCTAGGCCATGTTGCAGATGAGAATTAAATAGCTAAGTTTCATATGAGAAAACCCCCATTTTCCGTTTGGAGAATGAATTCAAGTTTTGCATGAGGTCTCCAAATTTTACCTTATACTCCTGTAGTTCGTGACTGAGGTGCCGCAGCTGATTGGTCACTTTATTAAAGTCGTCTTCATTAATCTCCAGAGAATGGACAGTATTCAATAGAAGACCAAGAGACAGTATTAATTTGAGGTCCATTCTGAAAATAAGTTTTCCTGTAAAATTCACTGTCTTATTAAGATAAATTTTGATATATTTTAATTTCATGTTTTTAGTTCTTCGCTGATAAAATGCTGTGAAAGGAACAAATGGCTTTACACTTGCATAGGGCATATTCAGATAAGGATGCTGACCTAGTGCCTGGCAAAATCTTCTGACATATTTCATGTTTATGGTCATTGGGTCACATGATTTTACCAGGCACTTGGTCAGCATCCCAATCTGAATACGACCTGTGACATGCGCAAAGTTTAGCCAATTTCCTTTCGCCAAATCGTTTGGTTAAGTCTCTGTTTTACTAATGCATTCCAAAGATGTAAATGTGATTCCTTGGTGGCTCGCAGATAGATGAGATCAGATTGAAATGAGCATTGGAAATTTTGGAAAAATCGGGAAAACTCAAAATCAACATTCTAGTTGGGTGGAGGACGTCTCTGGCCATCTAGATTGATCTACATCCAGATAGATCTATTGTGGGTGGAGGAACATTTGGCGGCCATCTAGATTGATCTAGATAAACCAGTAATATTTATTAGCAATATATTATATTTTTTATTATTATAGACTGACCATAGATCAACTCCACCCAAATTTAAGTTTTTTTCTGAGTTTTCCTGTGCTTATTTCAATTTGACTTCCTGTGGACTTAATCTCACCTCTCGCAAGCCATCTCACGCAAAATAATATTAAGCGAAATTCTTCACTCCTTGATATTTTTCTATTTCATTGTTCTCTCAGGTAATCCATGGAAATACTGTTGTGATAAGTAACTGCCACTTCTCTTTTTCCTGCAAAAGCATTTCCATCACAATCAGTTGTATACCACAACTCCCAGTGAAGTCATGGAACTTTGATCTGCAACATTCAGTCTATATCTAGAACATTTTAAGGTTCGACATAATCACAGTGCCTTTTATCCTTTTGTACCACAATTATTACTTTCAAAGCTAATTCTCTTCGTGTCAAATAACACGACGGTTTGTATCTTCAATAGTTTGAATAAATGTTACTTAATAAGGGATGAACTGGTTTGCATTAATATTACTTAACCAACGTCAAAATTCCCTTCTCATCAGAAGATTTTGGGCAAACGATTAAAAAAAATATTGAACTATGGGATCAGTACCGTGCCAAGCTGTACTTTGATTCACATAAAATACCACAAGATGTGAAACAAGGGATTCTATTGATCCATTTCGGATTGTGACTGTCTTTATTTCAAAGAATTATTGCAATGCTTTTCAGTGTTCTGTACAGAGATAAGGAACTTTGAGGCACAATGTCTGTGATTGAGAGTAAACTCAGCCCTGTGTCCATCCCGGAGGGAATCTCGCTGCATCAGTTTATACTGAAAAGAGCTAAACATCATGGGAACAAGACTGCTTTTGTGAGTAGATTCACAATGCTATTTTGTCCAAAATCACCTCAACAATGCTTGGTACAACAAAGGTAATTTGTTAACTGGGCGGCCATATTTGGCGATAATTGCTGGTAATGAAGGGAAAATATTTTAAATTTATAATGTTCAATCTGATAATTCTAGGTATATCCGCTAGTAATTTGTTCCACACCAGCTTTCGTGGTACTTTGCCTCCTGAACATTAGCAAATGGCATCCACTGTCTCATGGATTGATGTGATTTTAATGAATATAGAGTTGAGTGACGAATCAGTTAACTGGCCTAGCATCAGGAGGCGTAACCATCAAAAAAGCCAGTAATGTTTATTTATTGAAAAAGTACTACATCATACTGCTTACAGATAGATGGTACCACAGGTCAAGAATACTCTTACAGGAACCTTTGTGATTTAGTACAAACTGTGGCAGGTGCCCTGTACCACCAGTATGGTGTCAGAAAAGTAAGTCAACTGAAAACATTCATTCTAACTAAAACAACTGAAAATTTAAAAAAAAAGTAGAATTTTAACTTGTTGGCCAAATTTAGAAAAGAATACTTGAAAAAAAAATCCACTCTTTTAAGCAACTGAGAAATTTAAAAACCATGCATAATTTTTTCATCCTGTTGGTAAAATTTAGAAAACCATTTCTGGAAATGAGTCAACTCAGCTGAAAATATCAATTGAGGATTCCTAAACATGTTGTTGAAGACTTTGTAATTGTGGAAAAAAATTCCTCCAGGGTGATGTCTTGTGCTGCTGCATGTATAACTGCGTTGAGTACGTTATCGTTGTTTACGCGATGTTATCCCTTGGAGGAATCGTCACGACCTCTAATCCTGCCTACACGCCAGGTACTACTTGTGAAAATAACATTGGTAACAAACTAGTTTTTCACGATGGGTGATCTGGCAAATTCTGGCAGATCTAGCAGACATAAATTTTAATTTTCCAGAATATAAGAAACAGAAAAATTATAGCTGAAGACCTACAAAGGGTGCTGACCTCTGCCAAAATCCATACATATTACTAGATTCTTAGAGACTGTGAAAATAAAGATTTAAAACTAAAATTTGGATCTGCCAGATCTGGCAGAATCTGCCAAATAGCTTATCGTGAAAAACTCAATTGTGTTTGCATTAAATTAGATCACTTTCATATTTTTAATGTTCAAAAGAGTTTATTGGTAGGTTCATCATGATTACATCCCAATTTTGAAGACGCCTTTCATTTAATATTTGATATAATTAACACAAAACATGGTGTTGGTAGATGCCGCGTTTTTGGTGGCTCGCTAGAGTCACCTTAGTGGTTGATTGATGGTTTTTGCCCCGAAAGTTTGGGCCCGTGGTGGGGACCTATGAAGGTCTTTTGCGGCTCAGTGATTATACATGGGATGATGGTTCTATTTGCAGGTGGTGGGGACATCTAACCACTATATATTGTAATCGAACTTTTTATGACCTAGTGTGGTGGGGACCCAAAAACCTAGTTTATTATTGCCTTTGTACCCTTTGCACCCTTCACACCCCTTGCACCCTTCACACCCCAGATACTTGTCATTTGCAATTTGGTCTTCAAAGAGGTAACATCTGGTGTGAAGGGTGTGAGGGGTGTGAGGGTGCGAAGGGGTGCAAAGGGATGTGAAGGGTGTGAAGGGTGCAAGGGGTGAGAAGGGTACAAGGGGTAAGAAGGTTGGGGTGCGAAGGGTGCGAGGGGTGCGAAGGGTGCGAGCCACCTCGTGAAACTTTCACTGCCTGATATTTGTAAAAATGTAAATTAAGGTAAAATCGATTGTGTTTTGTTTATTGAGTCAAGAAACAAACATGAACTGAATGCACCAAGAGCGAAGGAAACACGCAAAGTTTAAATAACACGAAACTGCAAAGAATCATTGTATTTTACGAAATACAATATTTTATCTCAGTAATAAGTTTATTTTTTACTCTTGTCTTAAATCTATGTTTTTAACTTATGAAATGTAACTAAATTCATATTGCAAGGATTTCATTTTATGAACCAAAACAAATATTATACAATATCGATTTCATCGTTTTTAACCTATTCCACGATAAATTGCAAAGCCTGTTTAAGAACAAGACGAAATTATTTGTAATATTCAAGAGACTTCTATTTTGATGTAGGCGTTATCAATTCATACATTTGGTTTTTCCTCAGGTTACGTTGAAGCGAGTGAAGAGACAAGCCTTGACGGATGCAGAAAAAATGCAGTTCTTGACAGTGCACAACAACCACAGGCGAGCGCTCAGAGCATCCAATATGAATCTTGTGGTAAATACAGCTTATTGCCAAAACTTTGATTTTTATTTGGTATGTTCGTCGTGTATAGCTTGGTCGAAAATGTAATCACAAAATATCTTTGGTAATGGCACATAAAGGTACTCTGGCAAAATTTTCATGCTGCGACAAGTGCACGGTACCAAGTCCCGTGCCTGCTGTCGACTACACACTCACTGGTGTGGAGCCCCACAGAGCCACCCGGAGTTTATAGCCAATAGCTGCACTCGCCCACAGTAGCCAATCACCATCTGAGGTGCTTGATACTTAAGGCACTGCACACTTGAGTGCGGGATGAAATCATCACCACTTGCCTCGAGCCAAGAGCACCAGATGCTACTCTGCCATAGAGCCTAGACCTGAGAGCTACCATACTATGTAGATTGTACAGTTCAGCAATAAACTGATAAACTGAAGATAACTCTTGCTCATCAATGGAATGAATCGTAAGACCCATCAAGAGGTTACCGGAACCCGAGGTTCACATATCCGACACTGTCTCACCCGTACTGAGACCCTACGCTGTTAGAATACAATACGTTAGAATGCAATAAAATATTTGGAATTACCTTATGAAACCGTGGAAAAAATTAAACTAATCCGACAGAATCACTTCGTCGCCTTTAACAGAGACTTGCTCGTTCTCTGGCAAAATAAAATACTGGGGTCAACCAGGTCGAGGTAAGTGAAACAACAGTAAAAATATTTTGTAAATTTCATCACCAAACTGAAGGATGTCAACAAATGAGTTTTCCCAACTTTTGATCAGAAAATTCATCTAATTTAACTAATTAGACAAGGAAAATTAAAGTAAAAAAGTCCTTTTTGAGACTCGAACCTCCAATCTACTGATCCACAGTCAGCCTTGCTAACCATTACACCAATGAACAGGCTGTGAGTGAGAGACACGGTAAAGTTTTAAATACCTTACAGTCATGCTTGACTGGTTCTAGTTGAATTTAGCTAATTCATCTGATTTAATGAATCTAATACAAAGTCGGGAAAACACGAATACATTACTTGCCAGAAAGGAATGGTGATGTTCGTTTCTAATTAAAGGTAGGGTGCATCGATAATTTTTGCATCCATTTCTGAATTTATAGAGTGCAGCATGTCAGAAAGAGGAGCGTTTGCATCCCCCGTCCCACAGAGAGAAATATTTGACCTTTGTGTACTTTTAGTAAAACCTAGTTGCAAAACAGCCAAAATCATACGGGGAAATTGAAAATTCCCATTTTGAGAAAACGACTATGAAAAAGTATGCTCCTTCTCAGTACAAACATTAATTAATTTAACAAAATTAATTTAAATGGAAAGAGACAGATCTGGTCTGGTAAGTGATGACAATTTTTTCTTTTCCATTCTCTTCGCTTGGCCATAAGAGCTTGTAATATCTCATTTTTGGGAATTATAATTTAACATTGGTGCCTACGGGCTTCGCGTTCGTCATTTCCTCACCTGTCACAGAAACGAGCACACCCTTGTACGTCTATATTTGTTTCTAAATCCCAAAATTATTGATATTCAAGGCGCCTACTGTAAAACCTCAAAAGAGAATCGAATGTAACCAATAGTGTTAGAGAAAACCGTTAGATTTTGAAAATAATGGTAGGATTTGTTGGAATCTTGTTCGTTTTTAACCAGTTCGAGCTCAAAAACTGAAATAAATTGTAAATTCTGCATTGGAAATTTCAGGTACTGGCGGACATTTTGTTTGCTGCAGCTAAAGGCGGTTGACACGTGAACCCACACAAAGTTGAGAAAATACTTGGAGTTCCCAACCCCTAGAGTTCTTCAGAAGCAGTTGAGGCA
>JBCAUG010400581.1:0-31400 GCA_038406175.1 Haplosyllis leylae
GGGGTTACCCCTGGGCTGGGACTGAGGGCCCCCCTCTGGTTGGGATGGGTACCCCCCCCCCCACTGTCCCACTGTGGGTCTAAGTACCCCCCCCCCAGCCAGACCCTTACAGACCACCCTGGCTATGTGTATGATCTGAGTACCCACCCCTCTGTGAACAAACAGACACCTGTGAAAACAGTAGCTTACCGTCGTACTACGTACATGGTTGGTAATTATGTACATGTAAATTATGAAAACTTTTAATTAAAAAATTAAACTTTTAATTTAATTAAAAGTCCGAGGACCTGAATAATTAAGCCTTACAAAGTCGGAAAAAATTACACAAACTAAGACATCATCACAAAGTGCAACTGGATAAGCTACACAACATTTCATATATGACAAACCACACATTAGATTTAAATAGCACAAAGATATTCACATTTTCCACACACCCCATAAAAAAACTTTTAAGCTTTTTAAAATTTGACCATTCCAAAGTCAAAAGTTTTTGCTGTTCATTTTTTCTTCTTTTTAGTTTGTTTCTCCTCCTCTTCTGCTTTTTGCTTGTGACACATTGTATCCTGAACTTGCAAAGCTTGATATTAAAACTTGCTTTTTTCATCAAAGGCTCTCTTCTTTTGCCTATTCTTATTTCCAGCCCCAAGCATAATCTTAGCAGTAGCTTTCCAACTGGTGTTGAGTGGTGAGCTGTCTGATGCAACATCCAACTTTGTTGTAACATCTTTGGCAAGCTTATCTACTGCATCTAAATCATTACTAGTCTTCACTTCTTACTCCTTCAGAGAATCAGTACTTCTTCTTAGTGACTTCTTCTTTTATACCAACCCCTCCCTTTGCTTTTGAATTCCTTCTAGAGCTTTCTTCCTTTTTTTCATCTTCTTTCTTTCATCTTCTTTTCTTTCTTAATGCTCATTACAGAGCATGTGTAGACCTCACTTGTCTCCTTAGTTCTTTCTTTATGATTATCTTCTCTGGTAGATTTGGCACTGGATCATGCAATCTCACTGCTTCTTTCACAACACAAGTTCCACTAATTATCTTGCTGCTTAGTAAGTCAGATATCACCACTCTTGCATTAATTGAGACTATGTTCACCCTCAGTATTTGTTTTGCTGAGGACAAGAGCTGACTTGGTACTTGGCAATAGTTTGTACTTTGCCTTCTCATCTGGAGACTCCAGCATGAAAACTCTGTTCTGGAACTTCTCAATTCTCTTATTTATCATACTGAGGCAAGACAATGTCAACTTCGAACAGCTTCCACTCATCAACCACTTGATAGGCAATCAACTATGGTCAGAGCCCTTCTACTAAACTCTCAATTGAAGCAACAGTTGATTGCTTAGTCTTGTTTCGTGGATTCGGGCATCCAAGCTGTCGCAGGAAACTGTTCTGCAGTGGTAACTTATGCCACAGGAGGAAAAAAGAGAGCATTACTGAAAAGGGCGAGCTTGACAACCTGGGACTGTAATCCAAGTGTCACTGAAAGGATGCAACTTACGAACTTAGTCAAAAACGTAGGTTCCTTATGCTTCATTATGGTTACGTGTAAAATTAGAACTGGTAAAGCGTTGGATGTAGGACGAGCATCTTACCCTTTCTTCAATTAATTCAAAAACCTCATTTTTAAACTCAGTGCTAAGTGTGCATCATAATTCTGACTTCTGAACTGAACAAAAAAAAAGGTTCTTACCTGCAATGGAAAACAAAAAAAAACAACCGAGATAACTTGGAAGACGGATGGCAGTCCAGACCCTGCTAGACTCCACCACACACTGAGGATATCATTGTTCAAGCGACAAGGAATATTGTTCAATGGGACCTTGCCTTCTCCAAAATCAATTAAGCTTCCGAACATAAAATACATTCAGTCATTAAATGAAACATCCTCTCAATTTCTCCAGAGACGATCCATGTTGACTTGTGATGCCTCAAAGTCCCAGAACAACAATGAAGCCTTCGTTTATCGTGTTTATATTCAACACAATTGACAGCTGAGCGGAGAACACACGTCTCTATTAACAAAAAGCTTTGAATATCAATGCAGCACATGATAATGCCACGTAAAATTATTGCTTTGCTTTGCAGTATGGCTTGAGACAATAAAGTTCAATACATACAGCAGTACACAGAAGCGCGACTGCGTGGGCTTCTTTCACATAAGAGAGAATATATATGCAAATAATTTGAACCTACATAGAATTAACACAAATGGAGACGGATGGGTCTTTGAAATCGATTACCAAAATTTCTTTGTATCCATCATAAATTGTTTACGCTGCACTAAACTATTCATGACTATTTCCAGCTAAACTCTTTTCAGTCTTGCAAAGCACTCAGCTATATACAGTATACTGGAATTCTAGCTAAAATGAAGAAAACATTGGATGATATTTTCTTTAAATTTTGAGAACATCTTAAATTCAGCATGATGTCTCTTTTTTCATGAAAGCAATATTGCTCTGACTTTTCGATTGTATTTGACAAGTTTAAAATTAGAAAACCATAAAAAGCACCAGAGCATTTGTTTGAGAGCATGTGTGGAATATTGATATTGCACTCCACATGTATTCAAGCGGTTCAGTGAAAGCTGTTTCTGTCAGGTTTTTCACCCAATGTCTGGCTCTTTCTGTAAAATTCCACTTGCAGGACGAACATGTTTAAATAGACATAATGTGATAGTGTTTTAAATTATCTATCCTAAATATTTGCATGAAATTTCATTCAACTAAGTTGAAGGTATTAACAAATGTAAACCATTTCTAACCTGTAGAAGTGGGCGGATGTGTAACTCTGTGTCCCTGTTTTCGCTGAAAGCAAGCAACAAACTAAACAAACTTGATGCTGAAATCAAAAAGATAGATTAATTCTACAACTTGAAAAGTACTAGGAGACATAAAGCTCATCTAACTGTCCACCCCGATGTCCTATATATATAGACTAATGTCTATCTTCGCTCATAAATACACGCTCTTTGATTATAGTTCTGGAGAGATTTTAACAGTGCCTACTGCACAGGATATTCCGCTTGTGAAATTACATTCCCTTTACTACATTCACTTCCAGTAATTATGTTCTCATTGAATTAATGGGGGAACCATTACAATGAAAATGTCAAATCTCGATTGGTAATTAATCAATGGAAATGATTATGCAACTTGTAACAACAAATTTACATGTTCATTTGTATAAAATTTTAATTACTATGCTAGTTATAAACCGAACATTTCAATGCACTGCACAGCACGCTTCAGTAGTCCGTGCTGAATAAAAACACTTCCCTTCATAAGTCATAGCTTTCAATATGTTGTTTAGATTTTGTAGTTCTTGCACATCTTCATGTTTCTGCATAGTCCCATGTAAAATTGCTTTACTTTCACTGATATGTGTCATGTTAAGGTATTTTGACAAACACAAGTTTGCTCTTCGTAAAATATGCAGTTTTTATTTGTTCAAAGTGACTATAATTATATTTGCAGATCTTTATAATAAAACAGGTTCTACATGGACTTCAGTCCTGTGACAACAGCATGGCCCCAACAATTGTGATGGAAAAAACTGACAGAACTATTGGAAAGGAACTGAGCCCAAGAAGTTTTTGGGGTTTTTTTCTTTTGTTTTTTGGCAATTGGATTTTCAACTCTTCCAATATAACTGTGTACAACTGGCGGTCAAGAATAGTGAAAGTACAAACAAAGAGGTTGTTTTATAAACTGGAAATTGCACAAGAAATTACAAAACTTGGCGAGTTTGTTATCTTTGAACGTATTTGCTCAAAGATATATCGAAACAAAAGTCTCTCCAATTTACAACTAATCATTCAGTTTAGTCCACTGACTAGATCGAAATTAAAAACGAAATAAATACAGCTGAACATGAACTTTTACGGTAATAACTGTATTAGTAGTTCATTTAACGTCCAGATAAGTCATACAATCCAGTCAGTAAACAACTAGTTACTATCATAGAACAAGTTATCAGATTTTCGTTCTAGTTCAATACTGTTACTATCTGTACCCTTCAAAACGTCAACAGTGACCCTGTTCAAGAAATACATGCATTCACAAGTGAAGATAGTGCACAATATACATAGGGATTAAATTCTTACTTACACAAGCCAGGTAAGGAATATACTATGCAGCAATGAACTTTATTTCTGTAGTAAAAGATACCGAGTCTAAAGTTATTTTACCTTACAAATTCAGACAAACTAAGACACCTTTCCTTCATTAAATTTGACAAGGTACTGTTTGAATTTTATTGCACTTTCCCAAGGTATCATACAAATATCCCCTTTGTTCAACTGTCTGTCTTTACAAATCGTACAAAAATAACATTAGTTTTGGAAACTTAGACAATATAAATTACAGTCTAAGGCAAAGAATGGTGCATTTCAAGTCTTTTGCGGACGAAATGGTCGAATAGTTCATTTGTAGTTTGCTGTGGGTTTAAGGTGAACAGTTCCTTCCACAGAAAGCCAACTTTCTTTTGCCTAATTCCTTACAATATAAATTCTTTTTTTTTTTTGGAAACGACCTTTTTCTTCAGCATCAACCGAAAGAGTCCACCTTAAGTCACTGGCTAGACTTGGCAAAATTAACAAACACACAAGACCACTCAAATGAAACATTTAGATTTTGCGAGGAGAGATTCACTATTTCCATTTCGTACCGTTTTCTACCATAAGGGTGCCACACAGTTAACAAAGATATATTTACATTAAAGCCTCGCTTGTTATAACAGTTTTCCTATAAATATATGTGTGTGTACCATACGTAACACATCCGACTAATTCGGTAACTTTCAAATGCAAGAAGTACGAAGTACACTTTGGCTCAGAACCGTGCAGCCAAAATGTCACATACAGTAGTGTGTCACGGTAACAATTTACTAAAACTGTGAATAAGTACAGCTGTTGGTTAAACATCATACCCCCCCCCCCCCACTGTAACCATCACTCGTTTCCTTCCAGACTTAATATAATCACAGAAGTTAGTGTTTCTCAGGTTTCTAAATAACCAACATAACTAGAACTTTTATTCACATGTATCTTGAAAGCAGAAGCATATATTTGTAATATGGCTATTCCTGGGACTGTAGCAATGATAATTGCTGGATTTCGTATAAACCTACAAACATTCCATGGAATTTTGCAACAGCCTCAACGTCGCGATATTTTTCCAGGAAATATGAATAGCCAAACAGTGCCACACGGCAAGATACCCGCAAGTTCTGAATGAAGCTGGTCAAACAAGTATTTTTAGATTCTACTAGACTAGATAAGCACTTCAGTTAAAAAGCAAAACAAACTATTTCAATACTATTTCTCAGCGTTAACATAAACATCTGCCCACAGTTGTTTGATGTATTTATAAGTACAGAAAAACCAGTGTTTAGGGCAATCACCACCGCAAATAACAAATAAAAACTTTTTGAGTACAACAAAATTATTGGAAGCATGCGTCAATTAAATGTTCACAAATGGCTATCAATGAACGGACAAAGGGTTACTAGGTGTTACAAATTAATATAAATAGAGAGTAAAAATTTAAAAATCAATAACTCCCAAGCCAACAAATATGTTCATGCAGCATGGTCACTTACATTCAAACATCCATATTTGGCAACATACCTTTATCACCAAAACAACAAACAAATTCTTGGGGGCTTCCATTTATCGACAATGAAACAATGAATTCTTTCACAAAATATTTTGAAAACCAAGCCTAGTAATGTTCCTGTATTCGTAATTGTTCCATAATATTAAAATGCGCATTATATCTTTAAGGTACTCCATTTAAATTCCAATTAAATAAATTGAGTTTACTGAAATCCCAAGGAGAAAGTGGCACCATAAATTAATATGTAAGCGAAAAATACTTGTGCTGAAGCTTGATTCGGTCTGAAACTTGTGCATACTGCCTAAAATCGAAACCTGGCTAAAGTTTTCCCTACAAAAGGTAGTTTAGCTTCCATTTAACACCATCGAGGAAATATTCTATGGGAAATGTTTTAAGTCTTTCAAACATCAAAAACATGTAATACAATAATTATATTGTGTGACAGTGAACGCACACATCTA
This sequence comes from Haplosyllis leylae, assembly GCA_038406175.1. Classification (NCBI taxonomy): domain Eukaryota; kingdom Metazoa; phylum Annelida; class Polychaeta; order Phyllodocida; family Syllidae; genus Haplosyllis; species Haplosyllis leylae. The sequence goes on from JBCAUG010400581.1 coordinate 6,088, forward strand.
CATAACAAGATACATTCCTGTACAAAGGGTTATAGCCCAATTCATTTTCAGTGTTCAAACGTTGTTCCAACTGTACATGATAAATAAATATAGATTCTTTCTTGCTATTAATATGACTTGTTTCCATAGTAACCATCCGTCACTTTGTAAACAGTTCATCATAGTGTGTAATGAGTAGCTGCGCACAGGAATTCACGTAACCCATAGACGTCAATGAAGCCTAAAATACATTAGACATTAATGTTTAATTGACCGTTCATTAATTTTTTTTGAAAATAGGTTGGGTTTGACTTTAGTGGACTTTTGTAATATTTCAGTCTGAATATTCATCACGCTCAGCAACAAATTCACATTTTCTAACCTGTGACTTGGACCACATAAGGTTAGGACCAAATACAATGGCCAAGTTCTGAGCTGTCATTTTGTTGTGTTCTGCGCGCGATTCGACCTGTAAAGATAAAATAACTGGGTATTTAACTGAATCATTGGTTCGCCGAAATTCTTCTATTCCTGCTATATTAATAATAATAATAATAATAATAATTTATTTTCATCCAGGTGGTGCGTTACAACTATTCGTGCTACATGGATAAACATAAATCGTATTCCATTTGCTTAATTGTTTTACAAAGTGCGTCCACTTTCTTTAGTAGCTTTCCTTAATTAATATAAAGTTTACTGGAACTTTTTAAAATGATTAAGTATTATGTTCCTTACTTCCTGCAAGAAGTTTATGACGTATTTTAGAATAAAGTAGTTATCATCTGGTAACTCATCATGTAAGATTCTCTTCATTTCTTCTAAGCGTTCTTTGTTTTCCAATGCTGAAAATAAACTGGTGAGGTTAATATCACATTTTCTATCGGATTACGATACATGTAGTTAGTAGCGTCTTCCAAGGTAATCTGAAAAATATCAGAACAATCGGAAATCAGAATAATCTGGAGAACTTACACTGCACTCGGACCGTGTGATCATACAAGTCAAACGTCATTATGGGTTCTGGTAACTGACGAAGGAAGCTCTTTATCAAAGCAGCCGGCAAGTGAACATCTCCATATTTCTACAATATTCACATCAATTTAATATTAGTCTATTTTAAACTAGAACTGGGTGCTTCGTATAAATTTCTAAACAAAAAAGATTTATTGCAATTTACGGCCTCTTATTCTCTGTGAAATAATCCTACTGATTTGTACTGATTAAGAGTTTGACAAATAATCTGCGAGGAACCGTAAAAATGTGTGAGTTATCTTACCGCGAAGTCCACTGTTTTCCCCTCATTAAATTGTTTCTGCACCTGTTTGAGTATGTTAGCATTCGCCGATCTTCTGAATATACCTTCTGTATCTAAACCTAAAAGTGAAGAAAAGAAATATTCACGATTGAATTCCTTCATGATTCCGTTCTTTCCTTTGTTAATTTCATTTACTGAACCAAATCTAGGATAAAAGAAAGCAATCATTCAATACCATGATCTCTGATGTATGAACAACACTGCTGCAGCACAGGTGGTATTATATCCTTGTGGTTTTCCTTGATACTGTTTAATAAAAACAAGATTGCACCGTTCCATCAATTATTGTACAAGGCATAATTTATGAGCTGTGTTGGTGTCCTGTTATCCTGTTTTACCTTCGTGACCAGTGGTGGATCTAGGTAGAGGGGGGGCGAGGGACGCTCCCTCTGAGTCAAAATGTCTTCATTTTCATGCAGTTTGCGGGGAAAATTGGTCAAATAATAGGGTATTGGTGTCCCCCTGGGAAATTTTGGATTCACCACTGTAATCGTAATATACATTTCTTGCCGATAGTGTTGTTCCATTTAAAATTACATGGAAGCACCATGAAAAATGGATGTAATACGGCAATCTCAAAAATGTAGTGTACCAGCCCAAGATTATATCATTCAATCATGTACCGCAAGGTATTTGAATAATGCTACCACATCTGTCCCCCCAACGATACTTACTGCTTGATAGGAACACAAAACTGTGTCGTTGCAGTAATCTCATGTTTCTGTAAACCCAACGGCTTATGCTGCAAACTAAATATCAGATTGGTTTTCCTGAAGTAGGTAACGCAACCGTGCATGTACCTGTCAGTTCTTTTCAAAGAAGATACTTGGGAAGTATTCCAAAAGGAACAATTCCAAAATACAACGGCTGTGACTTCCATTACACAAAGAATGGTACATAGCCGTGGCTTTACAACAGAAACTGACAGCTATTACAGTGTTGTTTTTTCTGTTCTGATCTGGCGAATACTTACAATCCTATGGAAACGCCGAATTGTTGTGTCGGAGGAGGTGCGTGAGTTATGCTGGTTGGCACTGGCTGGGGTTTGTTCTTAGCTAACAGGAATGCATCGTGGCTAAAATGTGCATGTGGAAATTCTTATTTGATCTGGAATACAGCTTCAAAATCAAGAACACAAAGGGAAATGTGCACTTCGGCGCATCTAATTAGCACAAGCGCGCTTGTTTTTGTTTGAACTTAAACAAAATCGTTTTAACATACAATTTAAAAAAAAATGGAAGTTTTCAACGTTTACATTGTAATTTTACATTTATTAAGATATAAATCACCGGAACGCAACCTGTCAATATTTTGTTGGTATTACAAAACATTCATGCTTTCATATGCGGTAAAGTTTAATCAACAAAGTCCCAAAAATTGGTACTTTGCAAGGTATTTGGGATGCTTCTAAAATTAGGACAACTACCTGTGATATTTTGGGTCTGTAATGAAATACTTGTGCTACCTTTGGTGATACATTCATTTTTAAACAAAAGTTATGTCCGTAAATGTTTTGATATGGCTCAATGTTTTAAAATGTTTAGAACATTTATTAGATTTGAGAACGTTCAACAATTCGATTTGGTAAACAACATCTACATTTTTTGGTCAGATTTTTCCGTGGATGACAAAATCATTTCACACGAAATGGACCACGATTAAAATGTGACGCGTGCTTCTTGAAATACTGGGACTAATTCTTACCTGACTAAAACAAATTGGTTAATTTATTATGAAGGAAGATGCGTCACTAATGGAAAATATAAGGTGGGTGTAACTAACATTTTATTTTGTCCGCTGTACTATAAACCTAGTAAATAGGTGCAATGCGAATTATTCTTTATGAATAGATCTGTATTGTGTGCTGTAACCAAGATTCGAAAGGAATGGGATACTTAAGTTCATTCTATCTTGACGCGCTATTTCTAGGATTTGCACACGGCCAACTGAACATACATACAAGTTGTTATTGTCAAGACTATTTAATTCGAATATAAAACTGATACAATCATGCGATTGAAAGGTTGTAACAATTTGGTCATCTTGACAATACTCAAAGCAGATTATACCAAAAACAATATAAACAATTTCCATTCAGTATTGGACGCTGACAACAATTACTAAACTGGAAAATTAGTAGAGCATGAATTAGGTAATGGGAAAAAGGAAAGGACTAAAGCCTGGGAGAGATTAACGGTATCACTAAACCAGTTTTTTTTCGACAAGTACAAGTAGATCTTATGCACAAGATGCACCGTGCTAAAATGAGAGGAAAACAATTACGGGCCACCATCCCCAGGCTTCAAATTGGCTAACAACTTGTCATTGTGGCTGCAAAAGGCAAAAGTGTTCTTTCAAATTATCAAAGGAAATAGTTACAGCTGGAAATAAACTTTACGAGAGGAGGCTGTCCAAGAACCCTTTGAAAATAACAATTTAAAATAAATTAAGGAAAACATTTGGAACCAAGATGACTGGCCAATCTTGTGCATTTTCTAGTGTGACATTTTTATTTTAAAATTACCAGCTTTTTACATGTAAAATGAATTCGAAAGACAAAAATGCTAAAGTACAAAGTGACTGTTAGAACAGCATGAATGAATGAATCCTATGTGTAATTCTACGTGATTTATGGTACAATATTTACAGGTATGACACTAACAACACCCATACTTCCTTCTGGTACATTTGTGACCATAACAATTGGATACTAACATTTTCAGGAATTATCACATGTAATTACAGTCTATACGTCTTTAAAAGAGTTTGCAGTTACTTGTTAACTGTAATTTACGTGATTTCCTGCAAGCAACTTACTCTTTGACTCGTTGAGGAATGATAAGCTGATCTAAATGAATGTGTTGTGCCAGCTCGTGAAGATAATTCACATACATCACTTTTCGACCGAATTTGGCACTGCAATGAATAAATGAAAATCATTAGGCACCTTTTTACCATATTTACTGTATCACGTAAGATTGCTGAGCAGATTTCAAAAGGAAGGTATTTTTTTGTCTTACCTTATGAGAGGTTTGAAGATGCCCCAGATAATCTTGATAAAGTTTGTAGGGTGGACTAGATACAAGGCTTTTAAATTCTTCTTGTACCTGAAAAAGGACAAAAGGATATGTACAATATGTATTTTGACCAACAACCTATTGGCTACGTACAAACTCGTATTTGTGACAATGATATCACTCATGTAAACGTTCACAGATAAAATTGTAATCCATTTAAAGAAACAGAACTCACTTTCTGTCAAATTCCCTGTACGCTTGACGTAACCATCTGAATGACGGTTTATTTTTGCTATTAAGTCCATGGTGGAAATACACGAGTGTGTAGTCGTTCTCAACGTACTGGTCTAATGTGTGCTTCAAATACCTGTAAATCATCAGAAAAATTACCAATTATGTAAAATAAATGAAGAAACCTTGGAGCAAAACAACTGAAGCCTTATTCACACGTACCGACACCGAATTAATTTTAATTCGGCCCGATAAAAGTTTTAGCATTGTGCTAATGGCAATTTTAAAATCGGACCCAAATTCGGGCTAAATGGGCCCCAGACCCATTTTACCCATCAACCATTGACACAATGGTAAAACTTCAATGGGCCGATATTCGGTGTCGGTACGTGTGACTAGCATGCGCCGTGATCATGCAAAGACGCAAGAAGTCCCAGATAAGGTAGCCTTGTTCACACGCAACAAAATATAGCCCAACATTGACACCGATATTCTGCCCGAAATTATATTTTGCATTGGAATTGAATTTCTCATTCTGCCCATCAAATTCACTGACTTCTGTTGACACAATGTTAAAACTTAACAGACCAAATTTCGGTGACGGATTAAATATCGGTACGTGTGATCAAGCCTTTACGAACTCGCAAGTGGATCTTTATTTTTTAAAAGTGAAATATGAGGAAATAGTTGTCAAGATAAAGACGGTACATACTGTAGCAGCTTCTGATGACACAGATCTGTAGAGGGAGGAAGTCTACATGACGAGAATACTATTACTTTTCTACCTAACGTATCATCCCCTGAAAGTATCACGTAAAGATTATAAAAACTGAATTCACTTCACTGAAATGGAATTTACTGAATTATATTTCGAGTTTGGAACTAAATATTACGCAATTTTATTTTGCAAATACCTGTTCAATCAATAGTATTCAAGGATTTTCAATATTCGTATTTTGAACCCACCTGCTACTTGTACGATGCCATACTTTGCGATGTCTCGAAATTCAGATTCAGGATCACTGTAGGGATTTTCTTCCGACGGAGAACCGAGCTCCTCTTCAAAGTCCTCATCAATGAGTCCATCTGGTGTAATAGCGCCAGTCCGGAACATCCCTCCAGATTCCCTCTCTTCTCTGGCCAGTTCTGAAATACCAACGCTAGATGGAGACGGTTGCCTTGCACTGTATAATTCAATGAAAGCCTACACACACAGTAATTACAAAGTAACTACCAAACACACACCTTCATTATGTTTGAGAGCAAATTCAATTTGAAAGGCGTTTCATTGTTTGCTTATTTCGTTTGTGAAAAAAAGGCCATAACGTGATAAGGACTTCTACACCGAAAGTGTATTTGGCTCTTAAGCAACAAGTCATCAGCAGTATTCCGGCTTTTCGTCATTTTGCAGTAATAGAATTTCCTCTCAAGTCTGTTTGGCAATCACATTATGTGTCAATCACACACGGCAAAAACCGACAAAATGTGCATCAAGTAAATTAGCCAAAGCCTACACTTTATCAACTGGAATTGTCCATTCGCTTAATGAATCTATTATTAATTAGATATGCCAGTGAATTTGTGTTTGCGGATTAGAAACTGAAGAAGTAAGATCATATGGTAAATTCCATTTGCTTGTAATAATATGCATGGCATTTACATCGTCTTAGTTTTCTCACCAACATGAGATAGTAAGAACCATCTTAATTACCATAAAAATCATCAACAAATAAATCACAATATTCACCCAAGAAGATTAAGAGTACAGATTTACTTTGTTATTAATTACGAGATTTGCAAAGCAATAAATAATTTGCTTCCATATCTTTTCATCATGGATTACTTGTTTGCAAATATGATCCCAAAAGCCACTAATTACTAAGACTGAAAACTTATCATGATGCTCTAATTGAACTGATTAGAGCTGCATGCAAAATTTGTTTCATTCATGCAAAGATTTACAATTCAATTAGGTGTTCTTAAAGTCATTTTTCTCCAGATATTCATTTCTGAAAAATTCATTTTATTTTTCAATACAAAGACTGTCATCATGTCAATTTATTTAAGAAACTTTAAACAAATACATCTCATTAACTACGTAGGATACGATTTCGTGTACTGCTTTCCAATCTTCTTTTATAAAATTTAGCGCGAAGGTCATGCTGCGTTCGACGTTATTAGTATAGGAAATTAATGTCAAATCTTAGTGCGCATGCAAATTATTATTTGGCAGATTTCTAAAACAAAGATGTCAAACATAGCCTTAATTTTAAAAAGAGAATTTAGTTTTCTAATATTGGTCAAATGATTTCGTTTCATGGCATGCTTCTCTCTTTCAAACATGTACTAAATTCGAAAGTTCAACATACCTTTTAGTCTAAATATTCGATACTTATTTGACAATCCAGTTCATAAAGTAAAAACACCGTTAACAATAAACATCAATAGTTGAATCAGTTTTATCAGATTTTTAAAAAGCAATTCAAACTATATGTCTTGCAGTTAATAAATGGTATGAGGAAGTATTGGACCTTTTGATTCAGTATTGAGTTTTTCGTCAACAACGGTTGCTTGCGTCACCCCAATATCCAACAAACCATATCACTCAGAGGTGCCGCCTTACCGGTATTTGTTAGAAACAACCAACAATGTTAGAGAAATCAATACAGAATACAAAAACAAAACAAGTTATTAGATGTCAGTAGGTACAGGAAGTAATTTCTGGTGCGCACAACCAGCCAAGTCAGGCGGCAGGCTGAAAGAAAGACGGAATAATACCTTCGCCGTAAAGCATGTGGGAAATACTCAAAAAGAGACGTGAATTTTGCAAATGGATGACTGTACCTTCTTCCGCTTCCATTTCAGCTGAAATATTGAGAAGAAATAATCAGATTCAAACCACGAGACTGGTCTACTCAACAGCATATTTAGAGGAATAAGAAATACTTTTACAACACGTGTTTTCATGTAGAATCAAAAATTAACGCCACAATTTAAATAAACACAAAAAAAAATTTCAAAGCGGTTCAAAGCAAGGTATACATTAGACACCTGATGCTGGAAATACATGTTTCGCGATTTTTAGACCTCTTAGTTGAAGCTGTCAAATACTTGAGAAAGAAGTACTTAATTTAATTGTGAGGAAAAAAGTGATCTTAATTATTGCTGACTCTGCGGAAGCAGTTAGTTAATTACTTGATGTTGTACGCATGATGGTTGTCATTCTTCGCTGTATCGGTTCTGAAACTCGGAACTGTTATCGAAATCATAGAAATTACAGTGGAAAGGCATTTTACTAGATTTTGATACCACTCCGAAATTCCATAAACCCGAGATCTGCTCCCTGCACATAATAACAGAAGGATATCGGCTTCATCAGCTGCCATTGGATTAAAACCTTCTGTGTAACAACAAATAAGCTCCATTAGTCGACATATCCACTTTTGTGTCCTCTATCAGTACTGATTGCTATCTCAAATATACGCCAAATCTCCAAGCCATCTCTCATTTTTAATACCAGCAACCAAAAGCTTTCATCTATTGAGCACAAATTAATAGCGAGACATAGTCCTGGTAACTACGCGGATACTCTTTGTCAAATGAAATTCTTATTACCAATGATTCTAACAACAATGTCCAAATCTCTGCCACGAAACCGGTTCGTAGCATCCCATTCAGCCATTTACATCATGATGAATCCCGACCAACAGTAATTCAAATTATGGCCATGTCCCTCGTGCGAGAGTCCCTGCAATCAGTTATACAAAATTTGAATCCCAGAAACTTCAGGTAAAATGCTGCTAACAAACCACAGTGGCAACTGACAGACAATACAAACAGATTTTTGATGTCTAAATTCACTAACTTCCAAACATGAGGGACACCAATATATTTTTAATGCCATTGGTGGGGTGAACCGTTCATTAAGCAAATGGCTGGACGTGACCTGCGAGGAGCATGAACAAAATGTACATCCCAACGAGCCATCAAAGTGAAATTCTTTACTCTCTGATGAGCAATTTTTTGAAAATCAGAGGTTTTTTACTATGTTGCATGGGGATTATTTCATTGACACTTTCCTTTTTCAAGTTTCACATGATTTTTTCAACAATATCCATGTGGTCTTCCCACGCAGTGGAAACTACACAGGAATATTTATCTGCAAGTGAACAATTATAACTGCCAAGTTATTCATTTCACTTCATTAATCCCCGGAGAACCTCAGATGTCGGTGTTCGCTCTTCTTAACTTAATCACGTTGCTTTATTTAGGAGCTAATAACCTGAACTTCCGCCAAATTTAATCTAGTTTTACAGTAAATGCAAAGGTCAACTCAGCACTCAGAGGACAGAACTTCGGTGTCTTCTTCACATTCTAAATAGAAAAGAAAAGGCGTTTCAATTTTCTGTTCCAGAGGGAATTGTTACCTACGACAGCCAGCGCTTGTCATTTACGTGTAATTGGTTAGTAACAAACACCGTGTGTGACATCTGAGCAAACAAGCTTGAAATTTTTTGGCGAAAAGCATATAGCTTTGGCCGAAGGGGGGGTGGGGTGGGGTGGGGATCTCCTTCCTGACCAATCCTTCCTATCCAGTACTTCCAGGATGGTCCTTACTGCAGTGGGGTGAGGGTTATCACTTGATCCTTCTGTTTGGAAGATGGGGGCCCCCATCCTGCCTGCCTGTCATGGTGCATCATAGTTTTGGGACCCCACCCCCTGTGAACAGACGGACAGAAAAGAGAAAACATTTCCTCCCCTTGCACTACGTATGTGGTCGGTAAATATCAGTCAAGACGAATTACAGTCGATCGATCGTACAAGCATTCAACTTCTTTCACGAATTGGAATCATAGACAAAACAATAAATACTAACTCCAATTAATTCTGACTTCAATTTCATGGTAAAGTGACCATGAACTGTACATGAATTGATTTTCTTTTTCATAAAGAACAAGTGAACATAAGAACTACTACAAAATGAATATCTTGGATATTATGTCAGAAATAAACCCAAATATTGGCAATACACAATAGGAAATAGCTGGCTAGATTAAAACTTTAAAAAAGTCCATTTGAGACCAAAAACAGTATGAAGGGATAGACGAACACGCAATGCATTAGGAGAAGCGTTCTTTCCAGACTTCTTCCTCTTGATAAAGACAAGTGCCTTGGATAAACAAGTCTATTGGGCATGACAAGGTTAAGATATTGGCTTGATTTGTGTGTAAGGATGTAATAAAAAGCCATTTCTCCAGTGGTGGTGGCTGTTTTCTGCAAACGAGAATTTCCACACTTGGGAATTCCGATCAAGTCCAACAAAATAATTGCGAAAATAACAAGTAAGAATCCATCTGCTGACTTGATGACGTGCACAAAAACATTAACATTTCTTGCATTACCGACAAATAAATGCGAGCCGGACAAGTAAACAAGATCATCCTGTAGCTTAATCTGACTGAAGTCACTCAAATTTCAGGACGCCAGATCATCAATTCATTTTTCTCCCCTACCTTCTTGGTGTCATTAACATACCGCTGTAAGATGATGGCTAATGTTACATGTGCAAACACCCTAATTGAGCTACAAATCCATTACTACAATGCAGCATCATTTAATGGAAGGAAAATGCGCAGCTTCTCTCACGGAAGTTAAATTCTTCACGTAGACACGAGTGTGGGCTCAATTCCGATGCGGTGGGGGGGGGGGGTGACGGTCGAGGACAGCTTCGGTTTCAAGAACAATGTGGAGTTAAAGGTTGATGTATTACTTCTGACGTAATGTAACATAACAATCCCTAAAAATACAGAGCCGGGCCTCATTGGACACCATCTGTATTGTTAATCTATTCAATCCAATTCAACTGTGGTCAATTGCAATGCGTTATGGTATTCAAAAGACCAATGGTAATGTAATCCGACTGTCAGTGAGACATACAAACATTCAGTCTGATTTCAGAAAGAATAAATATACAGTTTGGATTTGATTAATATGTAAATTATGGAAAGAAGTTGATAACATTTGATATTTCTTTTAATAATAAGATAAATTGATTAATATAAAGAGTTTAACGGAGATAATGAGATGAAACAATTGGAAGATCAAGAGTGAGATGTACAGATGAACGGGGTTTGAAAATGTATCTAGCCAAATCTGCAGATAACAAAGGTTGTTGGGGGTGGGAGGAGGGGAGAGCTAAAACATATTTCGGTTTTGGAATTTTTGAACTCCAATAAAATTTTGAAATTTTGAAAGCAACCTACCAACCGGACGGACACCACAGTGAGCAGATAACGCACTCCGATCTTTGAGACGGCGCCACCAAATACCAAATATCTAATTTTTCGTCACGACGGCAGAAGTAAGAATTTATAGACAGCCAGGTGAGTATTGCGTGACTGTTGACTACCATCTGTGTAGCTTCCGTGAAGGCCATTGAATCTGGGATCAGCTGGTTTTGTGAATCTCACGAGATAAGACTTTTTGACTTCACATCTAGCCTCTTTCAGAACATATTTGTTTTGTAACTGACATTCGTAAACGAGTTAGCTATGTCAAGGAAGAAATGAATTAATATTTTTCATTTACGTGGTGCTGATAGGTAGAAAACCTATGGCTGTGTCTGCGAAGCAGAGTCAAAATTTAACCACAAAAGAAGATTTTTTAAAAAAAATTCTGACAGTTGAAGACCGATGGGGACTATTTTGTCAGAAAAGAACAACATCCGAGTAATAGCCAAGAGTTTTTTCAACTGACATTCCCAATTGACTTTGAATAGAAGATCAATTTGTAACAGCACATTTTTATTTTGTAGGAAATTATTAATTTTCTTTTGTTTGTCTAATTACTATCCATGTCTTTCAGTTTAAAAGACGAACAGATTTGGTCTTAAGTGTTGTTTTAACTGTTAAATCAATTTTGAAATGTGCAAAGAATGACACTGTAATGTATCGAATTGAAGATCGTATATTGTACTTCGAATATAGATAGGAACCCTTACCAATTCTTAATAACTGTTGGACTAATAGATACACATCAACAATTGTTATCAACATACTCAAACACTTCTAACTGAATTTTTGTATTATTCCTTAATATTAACCATTAATAAGCCCATAAATAAGTCCATAAATTTGTTTCTGCACATACAGATGTAGTGTACTATCCAAAATTCGAATTAAAACTTGAGTAACAGTTAACAGCTCTAAACTGTCATCAATTGTCATTGATTTCAATGGGCAATTTGGGCAAAATGTTTCATTCAAATATGCATCAAATACGCTCTCCTGTGCAGGGAGAGGGGGTTATACCCCCTGTTCTGTCGGATGGGGTACCCCCTATCCTGTCTGGGGTGGTACCTCCTGTCTGGGGTGGTACCCCCTGCCCTATCTGGGGGATACACACCTGTCTTATCCTGACTGGGGTACCTCCCCAGGCAGGACCTGGAACAGGACTTTGGACAGGCCCCCCCCAGCCCAGAAAGGACATGGGACCAGAGGCTGGGAAGGAACCTGGGACCAGAAACCGGGGTACCTCTCCTGTGGACAGACAGATAGACGCCTACCAAAACATTACCTTCCTTCATACTCCGTATGCGGGTGGTAAATGTGACCCTCAGATTTTGCTTTATCTATTTTAAAAACTTTTGCCTATACTTAGCATTTGATGCGATTTTTAGGGCAGATGTAGAAAACAATTAAATTAATATTTTTGGCCCAATTGCATTATAGTGAACTTTCTTTTGTAAACTTATTGCCAATACATCTGAAGGATGATTATACACTCATAAAATTAAAGGTAATTTTGAACCCCATTAGATATTTGCCATTGGTACACCGCGGGCAGTACGCCTCGCACGGTCACGCAGGAGGACTTTCTTGTTTCTCTTGTTTTTAATCAGGTCTTAAGGCTCATGTGAAATTATTTTAAAGAAAACACCCCTCATCGTGCTTTATTCCTACACAAACATCCTGTAGACCTTGTAAACAATTTCTGTTGAAAGTGAAACAACAGTGCAACATCTAATATGACTGTCACACGTACTCTGATTGCCTTTCGTAAACTGTAGAGTAACCTCATTTAGTTTCTCTGCGAGAATTGGATTCCTGTCCACACGACACGACACATGAGTTGATTACAAGACCGTCTATATGTAGATTCGTTCAAGATTAAGTAATGCATTGTTCCACTCACGTTCATGGGACGTCGCAAACAATATAAAGCAATCATAAAGAAATAGAATATATCATATTCATTACGTCCACCCTCGAATTGTCCAAAATACTCATTCTCTTTTGAAAACTGCAGTCAGATGAACTGGGAAGAACAAAATCAAAAGCTCCACTTATTCTAAAATCTCCCAGGAGTGGCAACAGAAGATGACCATGGATCATTTTAAAGCCCAAGTGAATGTTACCAGTTTGCTGCAGTGGGGTCAACTTGCAAATCATGATGAAACTCTAATTTATCCTCAAATTCCAATCATTTCACAAAACCTGTGAGCAAATAAGGGTAATAGGATACTTCGGATGACTACATACAATTACACTATTTTCCAAAATGCCTCTGCCTAAATGGTATTATTGTGAAACATTTTGGTTCTGTGCACTCAAAATGGGAATATCGGAATAAATAAGCATCGTTAATTCTCATGTACAGACCACATATGTATCCTCGTATAATGATTGCTATTTGATAGAATATGTGTGGTTCCTAATTGATCTTGCAATTTCAATCCAATATCAAAATGCTTCCAGTATTACTCTGATTAGTAGTTGACCACAGCAATACCTTTGGAAGCGCTTATATTCTAACTAAAAGAGTTCTAGATTATCAGTGGCAAGTAGCGGTCATCAAAATCTGGATAGATCATAATCAGGCAAAAATCAATTACTGTCTATTTGTTGTGTTAACACGTCACCACTTGATGAAGGGTTGGTGTCCTCTAGGTGCACTGTGGACACCGTTCAGGTTCTCATTACTGAGGTGTATGGGTGTTAGTTGTTTGTTACAGTCTATGTTTAAGTGTACCTGAATACTTCTACTGTCTACTGGTACTTTCTGCTTTGTGACAAGTAACGTAGACAGATCCTATCTCATGTAGCTATTATCCGTTCTTCTTGCACGCAAGTTTACGAAAATAGACATTTAACAACTGACTGCTAGTGCCACTTGATTTTGGTCAAATTGGCAATCGAATAAATAACAAATAAACTAAATAATGAGTTGAACACAACATGACTGACGTCACAAGACATTTCACTAAATTGTTTCCGATTCCTGGTTTCTTTTGAACATTGGAAATTACCAATGAAATAAAATGTGAAATTTTTCCCGACAGGATTTTAATATTTAAGAGGTCGAGCACACTGACCATTTTATCTCGTGATATTTGTTCCTATTTTATCACCTGCTTCGGTTTCAGGATCAATTCTTTAAATACAGCTGCTGAACAGGAACATTTCCTTTTTCAGCTGTGCGAGAGGTCTCCATATGTCTCAATGAATATTATATTAAGCTTTTTTTTTCAAAATATCTACTGGCAAGCAACACAACAGCTTTAGGATCATAACTAATTAATTCTAGGTATAACTAACCAAATTCCTGTAACTGTCATAACACTGATATCGAGCTTGAAAACAAAAGAACATCACAATAGATTCTCACCCTCCTTCCAATGAGTGAACTTCTGAGTCATTCCATTCATCTTGTGTATGATCCCCTGCCATGGATCCTGATGAATTAAAATGTCAACTAGATCTGCCAACAGACACATCTTTATCCCGGAAAATTAGAATCCAACTACAAGCACATCGCTAAACCTGCGTACGATGGTTTACTCCACTTCGATTATACCCTACACACACGACTACTGAGTCAAAGCATCATTGGTAAGTAAGTATTTCAGTGAAATATATTGCAATTCTATTTCATTGCTGCAGTTCACAGACATGTCACCGACAGAAATCAGAATACAGTGATATCTTTATCTTCCTCTTCTGTCCTGGTTATTGTATCTTTCCCAAAGCATCGAATATGATGTGCTTCCTTGTACTTCTTAAATCACAAATACTTTTGTTCTTGTTTTTTTTCCCTTCATCCGTTAAAAAAGAATGATTGTCACTAATCTCCGGGAAAACACCTCTTCTTTCTTTAAAAATCTCTGAAGTATTTTGTTGGGCCCTATCAACGCAAGAGGCTCCAATTTCCTTAAATATCTTGCTTTCTCGAATAACGAAGTCGATGTCCTCTAGTCAGTGATGCAGCAATTTTCTAAACTAATTTACCAAAGCTGTTCTATCGGCAGCCGTTATGGCGAGTCTGTGCATACTGCTTCTTTCCTACTTCACGGCAATGGAACAACTTCTTCCTGAACCAAGGTGATTACTCGATTTATTTCTACAGACGTTCACTTGTGCTATCGTTATTATTCATCAAATCTTGCATGTTCTGTCTTTCATGTATTATTTCTTTGAAGAGGCAGTCACACAACACTTCAAATCGTTAATAATAATTCGACAGCTTGGACAACAAATAAGATTTAATGTTTGCTAAAAACATGCTTTCGTTTAAGACTCTGGGACAAAACGTGTTCTTATTTCTAAACAAAAAACGCGCAAGTGAAAAGCCTTGTGCTTCAAAATATGAATAATTGACACAATAAAATCCAAAGAGATCTCATGAATAGAAGCTGGATGGATACAACTGCGGAATTGTAAAACACCTACCCCGCCCACACAACAATAAATCTCTTTTCTTACACAAGTATTAAGCTTCAACCGTTTGAATACCAGGCGTGATTTTGTAAATATTGTATATTTAGTAGCTGGAATATTGAAACAAGACAAATATAGGCATGGTTACAATAGGATCACAAATGTCACCAGGAAATGTGAAGAATATGTTTCGGCTTTTTCAATAAGAAGCTGTGTGCGGGGGCAACAGAAATCAAAACCCGACGGAGAACGGAGTGTTCGCATTTCACCAGGAATTCCCATTTGAGGACACGAAATGTAGATACGTCTAATTTTGCCACACAAATGGTTTTGAAGGTCAAATGTAGCCTGTGATATAATTAGCCTAGGGCTTTGTACAGCTACAATTAGGATGACAACGTCAAATTTGAGATGTTCGTCCGGATTTTGAACAGCAAAATAAACCGCAATTCTCTGATGTTTCGTTTTCAATTTTGGTAGTTGAATGACATCCTCTGGTTCATCCAATCTCTGTCTGTTGTAGAACGCCATCAAAATTATTTGAAGACACATTACCCTTTCCCAATGTAATGTCAATTCGCAAGCACATAATCAGTTGCTATTCAAGGGCTTTCCGCTGTAAGTACGAATCAACCTCATTAAGTACATGTCCAACTGTAAATTTGCCTAATGACTTGTAGTTCGTTTTCATGTTCTGTCACATACATTTCAATCACGTACCCCAATGTTCCGATAATTGGTAACTTCAAGAAAGTCAGGAAGGTCACATTTTCTATTTATGCCTGTTCATGTTCGTCGCCTCATTGCCAACGTTAAATTAAATACGTCTCGCAACTTCAATATTAATATTTGCATACTTCAGTTTTAAGAAACAATTTCTATTTGACCGCTTTGAGAAATACACTTTAATATTATGTTTCCTGAGAGTTGGCAATGATTATCATGCATGTGTGAATGAACGCAGAAAGTTGGTTAAATTTAAGATTCAAACTTCTTTTCTCACTGTTTTTGTGAAGAAATTACAAAATGATTAGTTTCATATCTGGTACACCATGCTCTCTATCTGGTACCCCCATCTCCCCTATCTGGTACACCGTCTCCCATGTCTGGCACACCATTCCCCATCTGGTACACCATCTCCCCTGTCTAGTACACCATCCTCTATCTGGTATCCCATCTCCCCTACCTGGTATGCCATCTCCCCTACCTGGTATGCCATCTCCCCTGTCTCATGCACCATCTGCCACCCTCCACTCTGGCCCCAACCCCCATTCCCCCACCTACCCCATCTGGCCCACACTCCCCCTTCACCTCCCCCTTGATATTCATTTCTGAGGTTCATTTCAATATCACCTTGTGTGCTCCCCTCCATGTGAAAATAATATCTTTCACCTCACATGAAAAATTTCCCAACAAAAGTCATGAAGCAACCCCTTTTCCATCAATAAGGTAACTCTCTACGAGTCACCAAAGATAAATAAGACTTGAAAAGTGAATGGAATTTTACATTGCCACAGGTTAGTTCATACAAATAGCCAACAGGTTTTTCTGCCACATAGAAACTTATCAACAGCTGGACATCTTGTCCCCTTTTGTTCTTATCTCTGGGGGTTGGTTTGCCTGACAGAAAATGGCTTTAAGGGAACGTGAACGAGTCCACGTGAATTAGACATGGCTTACGTTGAAAGGTTAATCCCAGATTTGGAAAAAGGGAACCATGGACAAGAACCTTTTAGCTTTATAGAATTCTACTCTGCTCCGACTCGTCTTTTACACTTTCTGGTCGTCCAGTTCAAGGTGATGCTCAGCGCCACTGCGATAACTCAAATTTAACATTTCTTAAGTGTGCTTTCAGACAGTAAAGGTCCACTAAGACATGGTACTTAAACAGATTGGTCAACAGTAGATTGCGACATAAAAATTCTTCAATTTCAAATTAAAAGATCCTGCAAATAAGATTATCAATTCGTACACTGGATTTGTTTGTCAAAAAAAAATACTAGCTGGGGCTATTGGTGTGACACTGCCAGAAGATACAATAATAAGCTGCAAGGAACAGATTTATGTATCAGGAGCTGGTGCAGCATCTTGCTTTGTTTCCTAGAATCGTTCAGGTACAAGTGTCACTATCATATGTGAGGCGACATTTAGAAGATTCGCTGCTACTTTGTTCCCTGTCACGTTTAAAGCAATGGGCTTTCATAACAACACATTCAATAACACTCTTTGGTAGGGAGCTGCCTGCTCAAACAAGTACACAAAGGGACTAAACGGGAGATTCAAAACAAAACAGGAAACTATTCTTTTGACAAAGCACATTCTCAACACCAGAGATAATCGTTGCTAGTAAATTCCGCAGAAAAATACCTCAGTCTAAAATACCTCAGTCTGAGACATGAAACAGAAAAATTTACACAATGAAATCTATCGCTTCATGAACAGAAAAGTAACATCTGGAACCCCTTTCCTGATCAAAACAAAGCCAAACATTTTTTCCGAGCCATTTCATTCGTGTGATACAGCTGCAACTGATATCACCTTCAGGTGAAAATATACCTCACCTTCCTTCCAATGTGCAAGTTTTCTGGCCAAAAGATTTACTCTGGCCATAAAACGGCGACAAGGTCCCTGATGAATTAATAAGTGTATCCAATCTCCCAAAACACACATTTTAGACCACGAAAAAAATCCTATCCGAGTATCTCTTCGATATTCCAGATATGCAACCAATGAATTCAAAACGTATTCATTGGTAACGCAATATCAATGCCAATGATAGAACACGGCGTGCGTCGATTTGTTTTTCTTGTTATTCATTTCTGAAACACTGGAACAATGTCCTCGACTGTAAAGCTGGACACTATGCTATTGTTTTTCTTCGCCATGAAAGTCCTTCCCTCAAAAGAGTCTGAGGAATGAAGTCACTTGGGTGATTTTCTGAAGCTGTTCTGGTGCAGTCGGGTAACTATTCTGTGGATCTCGTAATTCTTCAAAGTTTCCCAGCATCTATCGATCTTCAACATAAGGTTCAGTCACGCTTGGTAATGTCTGACTGACACCGAAAGTCTAAACTGTCTTTCCAAACTGGTGGGTAAAATATGCCAAAAATTTAGACGCCTGTGGGAACATTGATCAAAATTGGTCACCAGAGCTTCACTTCTAATACAAAGAAAACACAGATATCCTAGCCTCGTCAAATTTGAGAAAAACAACTTGAGTTTTTATCAGAATAACCCCGCTCAAATGGAGGGTGCTATCATCCATTATACCATCAATACCATCAACATTTTACCTGACGACGTGCGAATGTTGCACTGAACACTTGTTCCTGAAGCTGAAGTACACAGCTTCCATTTTTTTCATTCGACAACATGTAACAACAATATGATTTTAGTTTGTTATCAGAAAACGAATGTTTTTGATCCTTTCGGCAACATAAATGTGATGGAAAATGAAGTATACTCTTTTCATCACATACTGCTCCAGGAGTATGGTTCGGTAAAATTGTAACAACACTGGAGAGTGATTGACTCAATGCGTAGGCTTAGGTTTAGCACCATTGTGACGTAGGTCACTTCCTACTTTAAATTACTAACACAGAACATGTACTCCCTTTATTTCTGACTTACACAACACCAAATAATGTGAAATGAATAGATTCAAAAGGCAAAGGACTCGACCAACTTGTGGATCCGGAAAATATAATGACATGTGTGGCTATCGTTTGTATTTACTGAAGCGTTATCGCGGATATTTTAATTCTTAACATTTGTATCTCTCCTGTTCAATAAAGTGTGAGACTTGCATGATTGTTGATTACCATCTGTGTAACTTCAGTGAAGGACACTGAATTAGGGATCAGCTGGTTCTGCGAATCTCACGAGACAAAACTTCTTGACTTCACATCCAATGTCTTTCAGAACAAATACCTACTTCGTAATTGTCAACCATGAATAATTTACATCCTCCCACTACCAAAATACTAACTTGTCTCCAGCAATACACACACCGTCCCTTCAAGAGTTAATGCAAAAGCTCTTTGGTATTTTGTTGTTTGTAGCATTTTACTAAACCCAGTCAAATATGGTGCGACAAAAATATCTTAGCAAAATTGTTTATATTCTACGGAGACAAAGATGAAAGCTATTGAACCAGTACAGAAACAAAGTTTCATATCACTGATAATAATCAAAGTCACAGAACCAGCTTTGTCGGAGTATACTATTTTCAAAAGAAAGGCAAAACCTACAAAATTAGGATAATTACCATGATACTAAGTTAGGCTTATCTGCGGCTCAAAATCCGGATTAAAAACTGCAGCCGTCCCACACAATATCCACCAAGGATATTATTTATTAACAGGGGAAACCGAACACTGAAGCGTTTCCGGAATTTAGTTTTCTATTGAACGTCACATCTTACTCGCTAGTTCAATCCACTGGAGCCATACACCCTGAAAGTAACCTTATTCCATGTGTCAAGTTAATCTTTGCTCTTCCGCTTCTCCTGAGGAAACGAAAGCCAATGACAGGATTAGATAATGTATCTGTTTACAAAGGAAAATACTGGGAAGCACAGAAAGCCTGGATTTGTGACATGGCTCCTTCTATAAGGTAATTTTGCCTGATAACGATCACAAGCATGCTATCAGAATCTGCTGCAAAATTAATCGACCCAATTTGCGATGTCATTAGTCTCAGAAAAAACTGTGTACACTTGTAACGGAAAAGCTTCTCTTAATGAGGCTTATCCAGGGGTCTATATGCAAGTATAATAATTTCTTCTGGCATTCTAAAAAATGATATGTGAGAATACATTATGTTTAAAAAAATGGACGGATTAACATGAACTCAATTCCATGTTTATGGATTTCTGTTACATCTTGTAGTTACAATGACACGCAGCATAAAACATTATTTTGCAAGTGGTCGCTTGGGTGTTTTTAGTGCGAATCTCTGTTCCTTTTGACACGACGCAATTTCACAAGTGCGGCGATCTCCATACAACGATGGCAGCTCTTCACTTAAAGGGCTTTTCTAGTTTACTAGACGTCGATAATAAAAGGGCCATTAATTCAAGCGTTACTGCATTTATTCTGCAAAACCAACAGAAACGAAATAGTAACCTGCCGGTGTACAGCATAGCCTCCGCAATAGGTCACTGGGCCGCAATAGGTTATTGGGGGGGGGCAGGGGGAAGGGACTGGGCTGGGTTTTCAACTTTTGTTTCTGAGTCCAAAACTGACAAAATCCCTACTTCCCATATTTTCAAGGGGTTGGGATGTGGATGGGCAGCAGGTTTTCCATCTTTTGTTCCCAAGTCCAAAACTAACTAAATCCCAAATTCCCATAGTTTCCAGGAGGGATGGGTAGTGGTGCTGTTGTGAGAGACATCTATCTAGCGACAATTTGGGGTGAACTAAAAAATTCTGACACATTTTTCTCCAGCCACTTCTAACTGTGTGCATCACAGATAGTCTCACTGTGGAGACTAATCATGGTTGTTAGTAACTTGTTACATAACTCTTTCGTTTAGAAACTGTTAAATAATTCAACAATTCCACAAAATATGTGTATTTTGTTGAGTGGCATTTTCTTACGAAAGCGGGGGAGTCCCAATTATTCTTCAAATCTCAAATGTCCAGTGACATTTTCACTCAAAGACCTACGCAATTTATGTCACACTTCTCCCATGTTTTAATCTTCATTAAAATATGTGATCTATTTTGAGTGGTTTCACTGTATGGGGATCTGGTTACAAGAACAAACATATTAAAATCTAAATTAAACATAGAAAGATAATGATGTTGATTTACTCAAATATTTTTTGTAACGTTTTGTAATCCACAAGGTCATCTGAGCTTTTTTTTATAAAAATTTCTCCACACCAAATTTGAGAACATAATAGAGATTACCATTGATTTCAGTGTAAACTTGGCTCACCTTTGTGGTTTGATTACTCATTAATTGGCTGATGGTTGTTGCTGAAACTTTCACAGAGACCTTAATACATTATTTTGAAATAAATTTGCGAAATTCATGTAGATGTCACAGCTTTAAAAATGCAAAAAAAAACAACATGTGAAATAGTAATAGTTAATCACTATCAGCAAATGGTAAGGCAACACTACAAGTATTTTTATTTTAAAGCTCGCTTGCCGTTTTTAGTTCACCTATTGAGACTTCAGTTTTGACTTTTTGTGTCAAAAACAAAGTAAAAGTGCGTACTTTTATGCATCTAGTTTTTCCATGAAAGAAGTAATCACAACAGCCAATGAATGCTTCCTTGTACAGGCTATTGCACATTACATCTCTGTAACCAACATTGCTTTCTAGAACAAAGCCATACCACCTCCTTCATATTGCGCTTTGTTTAGAGCTTGCAGTAACTTCTCTTGTGAGGACATTTTCAAATGAGCATCGAGATTCCTATGTCCCAGAGGCTTCTGACTACTGGACTGTCATTCTTATTAACTTGAAACAAAACTTCACAAACCCAAAAAAGCATGCACCTGGCGATAGCTTCTGTGAGGAGCATTATCTGGGAGTTAGTTCTGACGTCTCGTGACTAATTGCACCTATCTGAGAGATGTCACTTTCATCTGAACATGGGCATGGAGGAGCTTCTAGGCTGACGTGTTCTGAAACGCTATGATAGTAATTCGTGTCAAAGGTGCCCTCATCTCGAGCGTCCACGTTGCACTTAATGAAAGAACAATGTCTTCTGTGCAACTGACTCAGGTGTTTGGCCGGTTACCCACCAATAACTGCCACAGCTAAATTTTTAAAGGAAGGACATGGCTGGTCATACTATCGTACATTTGGTATTGCTACCACAACATAGTTTCAATGTTCATAAACAATTGTTTCTTCAATCAAGTTTCCTCAACTCTAAAATAAGATCTACAGACTACACTGTGATAATAAAATACAAATAATTAATCAAACTGCCTGGATATAATGGGTTTGAAGAAGTATATGACACTTGAATTAGCCAAGGCTGGACATGACAAATTAGCAGTGCAGCACTCAGTGCTGTCGTTTCTAATGCACACGTCCTGCAATAAGGTGTCAATTTGTTCTCTTTATTCACTGTCATATATATACATCCAACACTTCACTGCCTACATCCCTCGGCTTTTAGATATATTGGCTCTATTTTCTCAGAATGCATTTATTGGGTAAATTACTTCCTTTTTTAGACAATACAAAATGGCTAGTACAACAATTTTAGCATTTGTACCTTATCAGTACTTATCATTTCAAATATCACTTTTGTTTTTGGAACCTCCTGGTAGAACAACTGCAGAAAATGCTGTATTCGTGCATCCATTTGAGTTCACGTCTTAAGTTAATCCACTTGAAAACCTGCCTTTATCAAAAATAGCATACATGCATGCATGTATGAGTGTATCATCTAACTCTGACCAATCAACCATTCAACTCTGTTGTACCTCTCAGCAACAGCATCTAAAGCAAATCTGCACCAGAAATGCACTCTGCAGCACTATCACCTCCATTACAGTGTAAATATCACACTGAAAATAACCTTTTTCAAAAAGCGATGATGATATTGGATATGAAGCATTATGTGCTTTTTGTATTTAAATTACCTAGTTTCGTACGGCAGTGGACTTAGCAAAAGAGCTTAAATGAATCTTCTGTTGGGAAAGAGAAATCCTCTAAACTAATGATACAGAAACCTTTAATGTGAGATGAGAGACCTTAATCTGCATTCAAACACAAGTTTGAAGCGAGTTTCTTTTACTGTGGCACAAAATGTCATCACAAGTGCCATTATCAAATGTCAATCAAAATTTAAACTCTATGACGGTTAAAGGTTCAAAATGTCTTCTGAGGTTGAAATGTCTAGTTAGTATGCATTGTTGCTCAGTATCATGTAGTTAGGCCTTCATATTCATTTACTCATACTTAATTCTAAGTTTTCGAGACTTTCCTGTGACCAGTTTATTAAAATAGTTTAAAAATGTAACTAATTTTACTAAAATTAAGATGGCTGCCAAGTAGATTTGATATGAATATGGGTCTTAGTATTGTCTAACATCTTACCAAATTTCAAGTTTTTATCTTTACATTGTGAAGTTATGTGAAAAACAATTAGATAATTTTTTTTTTTGAAAATTGTTTGGAAGACATAAGTCCTTTTTGTGGGGCCACTGATACCCCTGTTTTGGACTTCTGGTAACCTCTGCCCTGGATTTCAAAGCCAGGGTGGATCGCTTTGTGTGCTTTCTTGCTTGTGTGATCCTCAGGTTTACCTCTGGTGCAACATCTGCTGACTGTATAGAGGTCGGCACGGCAGCTATGCCTCTTTGATCCACATACTTGTAGATGTGTCTACAAGCATTGGTGGAGGCTCAGGGCTGAAACCAACGACCATCTCTGCGGTGAGCACAGTGCTGTATACCACTTGGCCACTCCGGCTTGATAGATAAAATTTTACATACATGTACATCAATGGCGGACGGAGGCCTGCAAAATTTTAAGGCCTTAATCTTTTAAAACTATACTAAAGACAGCAGCTCATAGACGTTGATGCCAATAACGACAAGACAATTCATGATTACATAGGCTTACTTTAAAGAAATCGAAGGAATCAAAAGCATGGGAAGTGAACACAGCCAGCCGGACAATTCCAACATCGGCTGCCACACTTGAGACTTGAACATTTGAGTGCTTTGAAGTACAGGAAACGGTAACCTGTGTAGCTATTACTATAAAAAGTTTACAGCTGCGGATCCAGCGCCAAGTCACTCCTGGAGCTGGATGCTAACCCTATATTTCAGCCAAAATTTTGGGAACCTATGAAATCGAAAAAAAAAGGTCCGTCAGGGCACCTGCCAATGAAATAGATATTCAATATCTGGTAGAACCTCTCCATGATAAGTGTTAATTTAACCTCGAAAGCTGTGGGTGATAATCTGGTGACAGAAAGACTTCATCTGAGTACAGCCCTGACAATTACTGCGTAGTGAAACACCACACACAAAGGTCTAATTAGACCAAATGAGAGATGCTCTTAAGGCAAAGAAGGAACCTGCAGAATTTCAAAGTCAGCCTCTTCTTAACAATGCTTTATCGCTAAAGGTTAAAAGTTTTCTACTGTGTGGAAAGTGATACGGAATGATACCCTTTTTGATGCTGCACAGTGAATTGATATTTCAGCATAAATAGCGAGAGCGTTAAAATATATATTGTTGCAGTTTACCACGCAAATATGTCCAACCTATTGCAGCTAGTTCTGTATCCAACTCATTATTTTCGTCCAGCTCACCGGTATTACCTAAAATATCTCCACACGATTATTTAAACATTATTTGGACAGACTTGCCGCCATTTTATACATGTTAGAATTTACAACCATAATAAGCTTCACTATTAAATATTTATTGTGTTTCTATTAAAAATAGTTTTACTTAGTGGAGCTTATTTAATCACTAATATTTTGTCAAATGGCTTCATTCGCGGGCAACAAATGCACTAAAAACTAAAAAATCTACCGAGTGTAAGAATTACACATGCTGGCTCGTGATCATGTAATGTAAACATTATATCCTCCCTCAGAAGCATGGTGCATAAGGGCTACTGTTAAGGGCCCCTGTTAAGGGTCCTGTTAAGAGCAGTTAAAGGCCTCATTTGCATACTCAATATGATTGGTAGCTCTCCCTCACCCCATTCCAAATGCTAAATTTCAACCAATTAGAATACAAAAAAAGATATCTCATTATCATAAAAGTGCGAAAGGCTCCCCTCCCCTCTACCATTTCCCAGGATGCTAAGGGCACCCCTTTATCATCAATAAGCTGACTCTAACGAGCCAGCAATAAATACAAGGCAGTCCACCTTGGTACGTACGCGGACGGTAGCAATGAACTCGTACCAGCAAGAATCAGTGGGGGCGGACAGTGCTGCAATCGCCACATGATGTCAACAGTGTCGTGGGGTCATAAAGACATGACACGGTGTTGGTAGTGCGTGGATGCTGGTTTATTGCAGGGGAACAAGTTGTACATTGCTCGGGTAGATTTACTGA
>JBCAUG010400582.1:0-16303 GCA_038406175.1 Haplosyllis leylae
TTGGTGGCACATGCAAAATGACGTCATGGCAGCATTCTGTGTAAACAAATTCTAACCAATGACTGCAGGTTAAAGTAAGCCTGCTTATCATAAAACTGCCAAAGGCTCTGTCCAAAGATGTTTATCGACTCAACCACTAAGGCGACTCTAACGAGCCACTAAAAATGTATCTTTCTGCTGCGATTGGCTGATTCTGATTCTTCCCAGGTTATCTCTGCTGTTATCTTTTGCATCTTTGTGGATTACCTTCCCTGTGATTGGCTGATTTTGAATCTTTTGTAGATTACCATCCCTGTGATTGGCTGATTTTGAATCTTTGTAGATTACCTTCCCTGTGATTTGGCTGATTTTGAATCTTTTGTAGATCACCTTCCCTGTGATTGGCTGATTTTGAATCTTTGTAGATCACCTTCCCTGTGATTGGCTGATTTTGAATCTTTTGTAGATTACCTTCCCTGCGATTGGCTGATTTGAATATTTGTAGATTATCTTTGCTGAGATTGTGCATCATGGGATAGGGATCCCCCTAGTGGACAGAATCACACACACATGACTGAAAAAATTTCCTTCCCTCGTACTAGGTAAGCGGTTGGTAAGAAAGGAAAATAGAATTTCGTGCTGCATTTGCTTGCTGTGAACAAGGCCTAAGGTCAGGCTGAATATTAAACTGCAGGCGCCACTATAGCGCGACCTGACGTCACGTCAAGCCATTAACATCACCACATCTGGGATTTTCCTGATTGAGGCAGATTAGTGTTCCGCTCAAAAAAATTTGAATCAGATTCAATGATTACAACTCCACGATAACTGTTGATAGGGAACCCACCTTCACTCTGTTAATGCAAGCCAGAAGCAACGCCAGAATCTGACAGAAATTAATTGTCTCTCGAAAGCGAGAGATTAAGTGACCTGATGACCAATCACAAACCACAGCTTATTTCCAGTAACGTACTTTTTTCAGTAGAATTTTCTGTCCGTAATTGATGCTGATGATCACAAACTCGACGTCATAACGTCACGTCATAATGACGTCTTTCGTACGACAACAACGGCAAAGTGAGACGGCAACAGTAAAAACAAAACAGCAACAACAGTTACAACAAAACAGGAAAATAAAACAGCAACAACATTAACAATCGGTAGCAACAGCAGTAACCATAAAACAACAATTAAACAGGAAAGATAAAACAGTAACAACAGCAACAACAAAACAGGAAAAATAAAACAGCAACAACATAAACAACAAATAAACAGGAAAAATAAAACAGTAACAACAGCAACAACAAAACAGAAAAAATAAAACAGCAACAACATAAACAACAAATAAACAGGAAAAATAAAACAGTAACAACAGCAACAACAAAACTGAAACAACAACAATGAAAAAGCAACGACAGTAAAAGCGAAATAGTAAACATAGATCAGTGACGAAACAACTAAACAGCAACAACAACAACAACGGAACACAACGGCAATGAATACAACAACATCACTCACGACGCCATCAAAAATAACGCACAAGTTCTACAATGTTAAAACAAGAACAGTTGAAACAGAAAGACGAATGGATTCAAATGTTTTTACGCCTTTTGTCAAATTGATTCTACAAATAAAACTGTTCAGGAAATTGGCTACACAAACCCCAGTGAGAAGCGAGGTCAGCTGGAAGCAATGCTTTACTTGTGTCCAATTTGGATAATAACACCCTTCCAGACAAATCAATGTAAAATTGTGGAGCTGAGAAATGACCTGAAGTGCTCTTCAACTTCTTCAGGGACACACATTAATGCCAATGATGGATAGCTCAGAAAAGAGCTCAAATACAGATTGCTATTCAAACTTTTGAGTGTGCATTTGTAAGCTCTGTTTGCGTTTGCGTTTGAGCTTGTGTTTGAGTTCAAGATCAAAATATTTACATTTTTGTGTACAGTCCAATGCTAATTCCACTGTATCCTATGGGACTGTATCCTGCAGTCTTAGCATCCAACTGTATACAAAACGCAAACAATAATATTTGCGTCACCATTTTGGATACAGTCCAATATTAATTCAACTGTATCCAAAATTTGGATAAAGTTGAATTAACATTGGACTGTATCTAAAACTCTCCAACACAAGTTTAAACGCAAACGCAAACAGAGGCCGTAGGGATGCACACTTTTGCAGAACTTTAGAAGAGAGATTTATTCCTACTGTATTCATGGAATCCAGGTCCACATTAATGGTTTCAAGTCAAAGCTGAATAAAGGAAGTGACTGATACCTGTTCTCTTGAATTATCCAAGCAGCCCAAATCAGTCAAAACAGCTGCAAGTTAACATGGTCACAAATTCCCCAAACTGACACTATTTGCAGAAAGTTTCCTGTTACTGTGGGAGGAAACAAGAAACAAACTCAGCATGAAACCTGCCCTTAAAATCACCAGGGCTTTCAACCTCTGAAGAGGTAAAGAGACACCAAATCAATAGAGTTGTTATTTATGTGGTGAACCATGCTTATTGCCATGTGCAGGTTTCTGCAGTGAGGGATTGAAGGCAATCATGTTCCTGAATATATAACTCTCCTCATGGAGGAAGGAAGAGAAGAAAGGAGACTAAACCAATGTAATGAAACAACGTGAAGATAATATCTACTTTTCTTCCTTTCCTAACAATTTCCAAATTGCCCAATCTTTTGCTGGTGAATGGTTCTATTCATGACATAATGATGAAAGATTAGTGTGTATGATGTCAGTGGTAATGAAGCCCTATTATCGCTCAATGGACTTTGTTGGTTGTGCTGAACAAGAATAATTCAAAACGGTTGAATATTTCACTTTGGTAGATTTAGGGGGCGGCGCTGGGACGTGCCCCCCGCTAAGGCCCAAAATTCTTCATTTTCATGCATTTTCGAGAAAAATTGACCAAATGACAGGTTGGCGCCTCCTTTTGGGGTTAGCCCCCCCATCTGGGAAATCCTGGATCCGCCACTAATTTCACTTTTATTTTTCCGTTTTTTCAATGGGGCTATCAACTTTTTGTTCCAAAAAAGTCAATATGATATTTCAAACCAAAGTGTAAATAATTCACTCATTTGAATAAAACTTTCAGAGTTTCTTAATGTCTCCCTTCGTCCATTCCTCCCTATAATTGTGTGGTTAATCTAGCATACTATACTGTAACACAGGCAAACATTTTCCTCCAATGCCCAGTCTAAATGACAAATGTTCATTATTGATTCAACAGTGTAAGGTAGAACAGCCCCTGTTAAATCCCTTAGTCACCCACTCCATTAGTGCAGAGCACAGGGTGGAGGGAGAAACTGAGCTGCATCCAAGCTTCTTTACACCAACTCTTCATGCCAATCCATTTCCTGACTTGCAACAAGTTAATTGAAGTGTTTCACTGGAGTTAAGTTTTCTAATGAAGTGGGATTCTTTTTGTCTTTGCAATCTATTTTTTCAATCTCTATCAGGGATATTGCAGACATTTTCTTGCATCTTATGTGTGTTAAGTTTATTTAATTACTTTCCTCTGTAATATTAATTTCACTCATTTTCACTTTCATCAAGAGAAACCTGGAAAGAAGGGAAATTACAGCAAGAAAAGGATCTCTCCAATGAACTCTAAATCTTACAATATCACTCAGCACTGACTTCAGTGTTTGATGAGTTTTTTTATACCATTGTAAATATCTATTAGATGCACATACAGGCACATAGAACTTCCAATAAGCTATTTGCCCAGATGAATCTGAGGATGTGAAGAGCTCATAACTTCTGGTTATTCTACATCAATGGGCCATGTTCTTGTATTAGTTTTATCCTTATGGGAACAACTACCATGTCTCTTTTTGGGGGGTTTGATGACTTGTCTGATGTTAGTGGTTTCCTCTGCATACTGGGGATTTTATTATCTAGACACTTGCAGAAGTCTCCTGCATGTTTCATGGACATTCATGATGAAGACCTATTCTTCTACAGTCAAGTTAATTGGCATTTTGCACAATAGGTCCAATTTGTTATGGATAAAGCTTTAAATGCACTAGTTTGACCTGCAGCTTTTTCTTGAATCCTTGGATTACCTTCAAAACACTACATTTTTAATCCGAATTGATTGGAATTTAAGGAATCCAACCAGCTGATATAAATTCAGTGATGTAATTCTCTTCGGTGCAAACATCCAGTTCTTTCAAATTGGGAGTTATCTTGTTCGGTTAGAACGAAAACCCAGCTACAACGAGCAGATTTCTTTCCGGTTTTTTTTTTTTTTTTGCTTGTGGAAACGGAAGTCATGGTGTTAACTACTTCATCACCACCCGAGTACGTAGTACGACGGGAAGGTATTGCTTTCACAGGTGTCTGTCTGCTCACGGAGGGGGGGGGACCCTATCTCCATCCCAAGTCAGGTTGAGGTAGCCCCTCACCAGACAGGTCAAGATGGGGGGGGTACCCCAGGTTTGGTTGGAGTACCCCCCCCCCCCACCCACACCCCCCAGACAGAATAGCAGAGCGAGCACTTGCTGCCCGACAGGCGGTATGCCTCTTGCGTTCACACACGAGGACTTTCTTGTTTATCAAATATTTTCGACATTAAATCTATTAAGGTCCATTCACAGCGAGACAAAATGAAAGCGAAAAAATTATTTGATGTTTTGTCTTTTTCTCTTTTACCATTTTTCCTGCTTGATTTTTTCGCTTTCGCTGGATGTGAATCGCCTTTAAGGTATATCCACACCAAGAGAAAGCGAACACGAAGAAGCGAAAGCGATGTCTCTCGGAAGGACTATATAGATTTACACCAGCTGTTTGCAGGCCGAGTGAATTTAAAAGTAATATCACTTTCTTGATCACTTATGGACTGATTGAATCGAAAATTGCTTTCGCTGTCTCTTTCGGATTCAGTTTCGCTCGGCGTGAATAACACCTTAAGCTTTGGTCACACCGAACGTCAACTTTACCGTCAATATAAAAATCGCAGCGTTGACGGGCAAATGGGTATGCAACCCATTCTGCCCGTCAAAAAGATCAAAGGAGCCGCCCGTCAACGTTACGTCGTGACGCTCGATGTGAATAGCTCCTTACATTCCCCAGACGACGTCATCTCAGTGTTTTCTCACGAACGACAGATCGGAAAAAATGACTGTACTCACCTTAAACGTACCACAGGTGCGACCCGATCTGTGTGGTGTGTAATCCAAATCACTTCAGTAACCCTGGAAACAGATGAGATAACACTACATTAAAACATGCGCACTCACAGTTCCGCGCAATCAACCCTTCATGGAAGTGAAACTCGTTTTCACAAAGTCAACATTATGCTTTATTAGAGGACGTTAATCGAACTAATCGATTTCAGTGGAAACGAACCAGTCTTTATTTAAGAACGTTAATCGGACAAATCGATTTCAGCGAAAAAAAACCTTGTAAAGTATTGTTTACACATAATGTCAGAGTCAACGTAAACATTTATCATTATGGTGATGTTGATGGTGAGGCAAACTAAAACGCATGGAGTGACTAGACCTCATCTCTACGGTTACGTTACACCATGTCAAACGTTCACGCAAATGCTATGCTACCTGTGAATGTTTTTTCAAAAAAAAATTGGAGGATATAAGTCTTTTTCGTGGGGCTACTGATACCCCTGTTTTGGACTTCTGTGACGTCTGATCTGAGTTTCAAAGCCAGGGTGGATCCCCTGCTTGCACGCTTTCTTGCCTGCACGCTAGTCCTCAGATTCACCTCTGGTGCGACACCTGCTGACTGTATAGAGGTCAGCATGGCAGCCGAGCCTTTTTGATTCACATACCTGCAGACATGTCCGCAAACATTGGTGGAGGTTCAGGGCTCGAACCCATGACCGTCCGTGCAGCAAGCACAGCGCTGTAAACCGTTCGGCCACTCCAGCACGGGTATTCCCTGATTTCTTTGTTTTAATCTATCCTTCAAGGTGTTGTGGATTGAGTATAGGCCAGTTTTCCGAGTGTACCTAGGAGCAAGTTCACTTTCTGTAGGAAGAGGATCTAGCGCCTGGTCCAGACCCCAGAAGCTGGGGCATTTTTTACTTTAAAATTCTTTAACATGTTCGAGTTATATATTCTTGGATAGGTTTAGTGACCACTGAAAGATGTCTCTTCAGGTTATCTTATCAACGTTCAGGCCCCAGACTTTTTAGTTGGCACCACCACCTGCAATATTACTGATAATGTCGTAGCCAGATTCTGGTTAGCACTAAGCGACCCCGGTTCATCATGACTACACACCAAGCAACCATAATCCCAAACATGCCAAGTGACCAAAATGGGCACCAGTCATGCATGAGTGACCTACCCACTTAGCGCCTCTGCTGGAGTGTGACACACGCTGTGATACTTGTTACTTAAGGTACTCATTAGCCCTTTTGGGTACTGATTATGTATTTCATGATGAACTTGTAACAGGACTAGAAGTACTACAATAAATACAGACTGTACAGATACCTCAACCCATGAATTAGAGTTATCTATATGGTAAGCCAAGACTATCATGTATGCAAGATATTAGTATGTCGAGCGAGTGCTGACCAACACTAATATAACCATACCAAGAGACGTATCAGGGAATAACAACTTTTTTGAGCCAAAACACATCCTTTCCAGCTGACAGGACTTTTGTGAGTCATAGCTGGCAGACAACATGTTCATGATTGATCCAAACTAAATGATGTTCAGTTTAAGGTAATTTTTTTGTGCTAAAGTTGAAAATTGACTCAAACATAGTGATCAGTTTTTGTTGTGAGCGTGTATCTTGAATGCAGGAAAGTAACATTTTTGCCCTTCAACTACCTGTCGCAATACTGAATTAAAAACTGCATTAAATACATTCTGATGCACTTTCTACAGCTTCTTGTAACCAACATCCAAGTATGGTGACCATTTTTGTAAGCATCAAGTGTTTTCTCTATCAACAGAAAAATGCTATAAAGTTAAACTTTTTAGGCTCAAACATTCAGGCATGACATTTGGGCATGGCCTGGAGTCAGCTTGGTGTAGTTTTGCACTTCCGGATATTATTTCCTTTTGATTGCAGAATTGGTTTTCTAATGGAGACATTTCTAAAACACTCAGTCAATTAGCTGATGATTTGGACATGTTCCCAAAAAAAATCAGCAATTGAAATAATTTCTCAATGTGGGAAACTGACTTCAAAGTAAATTAACCCCTTTGTGATTTCTGAAAAAGGCTGCCGTTCAAGATTGATGTCAACATGTTCAAACTGAAGATTAACCAAAACATGGTGGTGTTTGGTTTTTGGTGAATGGTAGAGTCATGGCTGCCATTTTCTGTGATGGCTGCTATCCAAATTGGCCAATAACGTGACAGTCAATTAAAATAGGTTACAAAAGGTGCCCTGCACAAAAAACGGAATCTTGAGATTTTCAGTGAACTGACCTGACCTTATCATGGGTAACCAACATTTACGTTTGGTGATCTTTTTGCATTCAAGCAAAAAGTGTCATGAAATCCATCATTATAGGCTCAAACAGGTAGGTGTCGTATCAGTTAACAGTCCACCAAATATGACCCATATGGTGCCCCTTGTCTTACCAATATTGTGACATTGAACAAACATGATGGGTGACTTTGATTAATCACACTTGCAGTTGACCCTTTGTAAATAAGTTCCATCCATTTTACGAATGAGATGGCCTGTTATTGCAATGGTTTCTATTCTTTGAAAACATTTCTCTGAAGCGAGGACTTCAGGATTGTCCTCTTTTTTTGGCGCAATCTATCAAAGATTCCTCATGTACAGATCAGTACAAATATGTCAAGTGTTTGTTCCGCAAAATATGATACTATGTTCGTACATTCTGTTACACCTGTATTTCACAGCTGGCAAGACATTTCAGCAAAGCTCGCTGCTAAATTCAAACGTTGATTTTATTTCTTATCATTCTCCTTTTTTATTCACTTTTACAATATTGACTATTATTTCTCAAAGCGTTTTATTTCATAACGAAGAAATACAATTTGAAAAGAAAAGACTGTGTGATCTAAGGACTACTAACAAACAAAAGCGCTTCTCTTTCTCTTTTTCATAATTTTTCTGACAGAAATGTTTATCGTGAAAAACTAGACTGAGTGTCATACAAAGTGTTCACTTTGTATCTCGAATGTGAGTGATTCTGTGGTCATCTACAGTGCTGCACAATATATCTCCACTGCATTTCACGGCTCGTGAAAGACTTTATTCGTTAATATTTTAATTCTATTTTACTACTGGTAATATGCTATGTTCATACAGTGTGTTATACTAAATATATAGAAATTGTATTTACAAAAGATTTGTGTTCATTCATTGTGTTACCTAAAATGTAGAAACTATATTAGCAGTAGATAACAGACTGTACTCGCACATAACATTACACGAAATGTTTATTAGTCACGCGTAAGGGAAGATACAGTGGCTCACACTCAATAGAGAGTTTGAATCCCACCAACGCTTGTACGTGTGTACAAGGTGAATGAGCAGGTGTCACTGAGGAATCCATCCACAAATTGAGGGATCGATCCTAGTTTTATAGTCACACGAAATGGTTGCACTGCATTTCACAGCTGGCTTGACATTTCAGTAAAGCTCCCTCTTAAACTAATACATCAATTTTATTTTGTATCATTCTTTTTTTTTTATTCGTTTTAAAATATTGATGCTGAATTTTTTTCGCATTGCATTTTATTTAAAAATAAAGAGATAAAACTAAATGCGTAATATTAGCGTAGTTAGCGACCCATACAAAATTAAAGATGTCGGCCTCGCACGAAAGCTCGGCATTACAGCAAACAGATGTCGCAGTTTTCGGTTGAAACAAATGAAAGGAAGATTCGGATATATTTACATATTCACACATATTTATTTTATGCTAAACAGACACAGACTAGGTCTTTTTACACTGAAGTTCAAGCTTTAGAGTTTTTCGTTTTCAACCTTATTCTGGTAAACCAGCCAACTTTGTGTCAAATAATTAACAGAACTTAACTTTTAAGGTTAAAATTGATATTTTAAATTCATTTTTGCTGACCAGATTTAAATAATTCTGCATTAAATTGGTGTATTTTTACAGCCAAAGAATTCACTCTTCAGGTTTGATATTTTAAACCTGAATTTCTATCAAATAAAAACATGAGCGTTAACTTTTAACACAATGTTGCCAGAATATAAGGTCGAGGATGAAAAAATCGATAGACTGAGATAGCTGCTGTCAAGAGTGAGAATAACCTCCGTGGTTCACTGCCCATCAATCTTATGTGAATCAGAAGTTAACGATCTGCACCAGTGAACATGCACACAGGTCAGATTCAAATCAAGGTTCTGACTACATTGCCATTTTTCTTTCTTTGATTTCTCTTTCTCAGGACAACATTTGAAAATCTAAGGTGTGCAAGCGGTGGAAAATTAATATTACTATCCAACTGAAGATTTAGATTTGAATTACATAATACAAGAAAATGTTTTACTGTAAATATTGCATTTTTTAGTTCTTCCTACATTGGATGTTGTTGTCTTCAATGTTAGAGGATTTTCAAATGTTGTCCTGAGAAAAGAGAAATCAAAGAAAGAAAAATGGCAATGTAGTCAGAACCTTGATTTGAATCCGACCTATGATGCAACTTGGACCCCCCTCGCGAGTAACTTTACAAATAGAGATATTTAAATGGAATGACAGCGAATATAAATACCAGACACGTGGATTGTTTTCCATCAGAATATCCAGAAAAAGCTTTTGTTCGAAGAAAATAGAAAGTAAAAGTTCAGATGTCCTCCCCAGATTCTGATTCTGACGGCACAGGGTTCCTCTCGATCGACATGTTGAACAGAAGATACTCAGTGATAGTGGCAGGAAGCTCGAGTTTTTGTATCCTGTAGAACAGATGTGTGTGCGGATCCAGATGTAGCAGATGTTCTCGTATCTTCATCCTGCAGATGTGTTTCAGACCCAGACTCCGATAACCTGGTAGCGCGGACTGAAACCTCCCATCTGCCAATAACGTCTGAAACATTTAGAAAAAAGAAATTGATATGGAAAAGGTTGACTTTACAATATATAATGCCAAATCTCTCACATGGTTCAATACTTTGTTCGTCAACGCAGTGTTCTTAGTGCAGTTTCTCACACATTTCAAACCTGTTTGTTTTAAAAGACTTGTAAAGAATTTTTTTCTCATCTATGAAAGAGGTTAACTTATCATTTCTTTCAGTTTCAATCAGTGAAAAGCCAACATCAAAATCTTTTCGTGAACCAGTGCATTGGTTATATTCAAACGGAACTCGTGACTTTTTGTCTCGTCAGAAATTGTCAAAATTCAGTACTTTTTCAAGAAAATATTAAATTCCTATGTCTATGTTTCCTTGAATAATGGCACAATGAAAATTCAGAAGAAAATTTAGTATGTAAATTCCAATATTTTAGAAAATATAGTGAAAAAACCAAAATCTCATGACCTAAAGTTGCCTTTTTATAGTTTGGTCACTATATTTTCCAAATTACAGACTCCCAAAGTAAAATATCTTCCAGAATTGTTGATTGTGTCATTATCCACTGATCCACATAGATATTTATAGGAATTGAATTTTTTCAAAAAAGTACTAATATTTTATGTTTTTTGTCGAGACAACAAGTCTTGAGAACAGACGTGACTCGTTACATTTTGGCAGACAACGACGAGAGAATTATGACTTGAACTAAATTTGCTTTAGCAACGCTGGGAACCGGAGTTTAGTTACTACGAGGACGCGACTGTAGCACGTAGACTTCATTCTCAGAAATTAAGAGTTTTAATTCACATTAGTGTAAAGAAATTCGGATACAATGAGTACCGAATATAACCAGCAATTCTATGTGAATATAAGTAACATGTATTTTTGTCTAGGTACAAGACATCACAAGTAAATATGAGAAAAGTAACGATTCCAGATCGAAAACATGTTTGTCTTTGAGATGATGTGATGAAACCGCATTTTATTCCAATGACCTTGACTTATGACCGTGAGAGTATTGCCTATTCAATCACCTTGGCCTCTGACCTTGAGTTTATCTTCTATTTAGACGACCCTGGATCTTGACCTTGATTGATGATCACGTGATTACAAACAAAATAAGATGTTTTTACCTCATTGACAGTTTCTCCGGCTGCAAACAGAACCAAATGGAACTCTTGCACCTTCCTTCCTCTTCTGGACAGTCTCTGCTCCAGCGCGTTGAGACCTTTGTTATTTCGGACGTTGATTCGAGCCCCAGATCTCAGCAGAAGTTTTACACTGTCTGTTTCACCAGCCCAGAACAATGCGGTGGCCAAGTTCCCTTCACATGTAATGTTCACATCAGCTCCTGCTTTAATCAACATTTCGGCACAATCGTATTCGGAATTGCCCAAGCATTGCATCAATGGAGTTTCACCCCCACAACTTTCAGACATTTTCGCATTCACATCAACTCCTGCCGTAATGAACATCTCGTAGAATGCCTTGCTCCTGCCTGCAGCCCAGTGTAAAACATTACAGCCGTCATAATTAACCTTGTTCACATCAGCTCCTACCTTGATTAATGCTTCAGCACTTGTTTCACGGTCTTCTACTACAGCCAACATCAAAGGGGTTTTATCATCAATAATGATATTCAGATCAGCTCCTGCTTGTGCAAGGGTCTCCGCACATTCCCACTCCCCCGCGGACATTGCAAAGTTAAAGATGGCTGTGGAGCCCATATCATTGGCTGCGTTCACATTCGCACCGGCTTTGATTAATAAAGTAACTGCGCCATTTTGTCTCGAACCAACAGCATACATTAAAGCAGTATTTTCTTCCTCATTACCATGATTCACATCGGCTCCTGCTTCCAGGAGGAGCCCAACGCTTTTGATACTTTCGGGGGTGTTGGATGCATACATCAGAGCAGTATTACGGTAATAATCAGCAATATTCACACCAGCTCCTGCCTTTATCAGCAGCTCCAGACACTCATCTTTTTCATTCTTTGCAGCAGTAATCAGTGGCGTCACACCACTTTCCTCGTCAGCACAATTAACATCGGCTCCTTCCATCAGTAGCGCCTCCAGACATTTGACATGCCCGTTCATAGATGCATTTTCCATCGGTAGGTTGACTTGGATACCATGATTTTTCTTGCGTTTCCTGCTTGATCTCTTAGGCTTTTCTTTTCTGCAATCTTCACAAACAGCCCGAATACTTTTCTCTTGTTTTTCCGCCATTTTATTTTTCTATGTGATTTGGAATTGTCAAACGAAACCTCAAGCGACTTCAATTAAACTAAAAAAACCGCTTACACGTTGATAAGTCAGTGAGTTCGTTGAACTACAGAAAATAAAATGCTGACCCGACACATACTGAGGGCTAGGGCGTGTCGAAATGTCCTCACAAAGACGAACGGTTGAATTGGGTCATTGCTCCATAAACTGTTCCATATATCTACATATTTCACGTTCATTTCTAGTAATGAAATATTTGTCACATATAACGTGAAAAACTAGATTGTTTATGCACTGTTTGCTGGTAATAGTAGAATATCGAGTATCCTGGGAGGGGGGGGGTTCAGTGGCGGATCTACATTGGGAGTCGAGGGACGCGCGCCCCCCCTCTGGCCCAAATTTTCTTCATTTTCATGCAGTTTTCGGCAAAAATTGGCCAAATAATAGGTTGGCGCACCCCCCTCTGGAGTTGGCGCCCCCCCTCTGGGAAATCCTGGATCCGCCGCTGGGGTTCCCAGAGTGCGGCCCTATGGACCAAAATTTCTTAAATTTCATGTTTTTTTTAAGAAAATAAATAAAATATATAGGGCCGTTGACCCCCTCTAGCAGGTTGGCGCCCCTTCATATGACACGTCTTGGATCCGCCCCTGGAGGTATCGAATCATATTGATCGACCAATCATCAATTATTGGCATTTTTTGTGTTTTTTTAGCTTTCATAATTAATACAAATGTTGACAATATTCGAATATTATGACTGGCAACTATTTCTAATTTATTTCCATTTGAACTCATACAGAAGTGCAAGTATTTTTTATTTAAACAAGTAACCATTACAAACTATTGTATTCCATTTTTACCGACCGCGTACATAGTACGGAGGGAGGTTATGTTTTCACAGGTATCTGTCTGTCTGTTAACGGGGGGGGGGACTTGCCCCCGGGACTTGCTACGCCGCGGTCGGTATGCCTCTTGCGTTCACGCAGGAGGACTTTCTTGTTAACTGCTTGTTTGCCTGTGACTTGTTGCTTGAGTGCAATCGAGTTTTCCCGTAATACACAAAGTTGACAACATTGGCATTTTTGTACAACTTGTATTGCAAATAAACTGGAAACAGTTAACAAGCTAACGAGTTTTAAAGTAAATTTACACCGGTAATGGTGTTTTGAATTTTAACTGATGTGATGAATTTCTCCATCTATCATATTTCCAAATTTAGTCAAATACAATAATGTCAACATTGCCATCATTGTGTATTACGGGAAAACTCGAATGTTCAATATGGGAAGCTTATCAATGCAATGTGATGTGAAAACAGAACATGGCTACTCAACTAAACTGGTATTTGATAAATCTAGAGAAATGGACAGTTACAGCTAATCCTCGGAACGATGCACATGAATACACAAAATATTGATGATGCAAACTTTTGCTAAACGAAGTATTATACAAATATTTAAAATCAGTAATACGCAAAAGGGAGCTACAGCCCTGCAGAGAATCCGGGAAATTCCTAATGTGAACACGTGACTTATTTTCGGAGAGAAGATTGAGAAATATTCACACGACATCACTGGAAATTAACGTTACAATTGACGAATGGGAATTGTTCCAGACAAT
Organism: Haplosyllis leylae; assembly: GCA_038406175.1. Classification (NCBI taxonomy): domain Eukaryota; kingdom Metazoa; phylum Annelida; class Polychaeta; order Phyllodocida; family Syllidae; genus Haplosyllis; species Haplosyllis leylae. Next base: position 13,844 of record JBCAUG010400582.1, read on the forward strand.
GTTTCAGATTTCTATGAAAGGAATAGCATTGCGAGTAAATAGTGTCCGTGCTGATGGTTGGACAGCCGACTTTTTATTCATTTCCTGTAGCGCGAAATAAAAATGTTAAACTCTAGTTGTTCTCCTCAGACTCCGACAAATTCTCAAGTTTCCTTTCAATCGACATGTTGAACAGAAGATACTCAGTGATAGCAGCAGGAAGGCCGAGGCGAGGCACCCTGTAGAACAGATGTGTGTGCGGATCCAGATGCAGCAGATGTTCTCGTATCTTCATCCTGCAGATGTGTTTGAGGCCCAGACTCTGATAATCTGGTAGAGCCGATTGAAACCTCTCATCGGCCAATAACCTCTGAAACAATGAGAAAAAATAAATACAACAATTTTACGGAAAACTTTACCTTCACTATGCAACCAGCTGATCAATCAAATTCTTTCTTTCCCAATCACAGATGTCACAGTTCTTTCTGGGATCAAAGATATCTCAGTTTCATGGCTGGTAATATTTTCAAGGAAACTGCAACAAACTCCAAAGTTCACGGTTTAGATTAACCGAGTCTAAGAAATCAAACCATTTTCATTCCCATGACCCTGAGTCCTGACCTTGGTACACTGGGCCCCGCTAAGAACGAGCAAATAGATACAAAGGAAACTGCTCGTTGTAAGAGGGTGCTCGTAGTAACCGAACTTTTTTACATTGCTGTAAATGATTTTGATGCAAAGGAATCTGCTCGTTGTAACCGGGTGCTCGTTGTAACCGAACTTGTTGTAAGCGGGACCCAGTGTACACGTTGTAACCGAACTCCTTGTAAGCGGAACCCAGTGTACACGTTGTAACCGAACTCATTGTAAGCGGGACCCAGTGTACACGTTGTGACCGAACTCATTGTAAGCGGGACCCAGTGTACACGTTGTAACCGAACTCCTTGTAAGCGGGACCCAGTGTATACGGAAACAGGATATATTACCTGGTTCACAGTTTCTCCGGCCGCAATCAGTGTCAAGAAATTTTCTCCTATCATTCCGTTTGCGTTTTCTACGGCGTTGTGTCCTCTGCAGTTTCTTACGTTGATTCGAGCTCCAGAGCGCAGCAGAAGTTTTGCACATTCAATAGTGTTCCTGGGAATTAATTGGAGTTCACGTGCGTGGAACAATGCGGTTGCTTCATTGTAATCACATGTAATGTTTACATCAGCTCCTGCTTTTATCAATGCTTCCGCACAATGGTATTTGCTATCATCTATTGCATCCATTAAAGGAGTGTGACCTGCAAGACTCCTGGCGTTCACATCAGCTCCTGCCTCTATTAACATCTTGTAGATTCCACTACCGATCTGTACAGCCAGATGTAAAGCTGCTAACCCATGTTCTTCATCAACAATGTTCACATCAGCTCCTGCTTTGATCAAAGCTTCTACACTTTGTTCACACTGATCCCCTTCTTCTAAGGCCCACATCAAAGGTGTTTTACCACCACTCATGAAATTCACATCCGCTCCTGCTTTTGCCAGTATGCCAATGCATTTCCAACCATTTGAAGAAGTTGCACTGTAATGTATAGCTGTAATTGCACCGTGTAGCTCTTTAGTGACAGCGTTCACATTAGCTCCATTTTTGATGAATAAAGTGACAATATCAACATGGCCCGCACCGGCAGCATACATCAAAGGTGTTGCACCTTGCCAATTGGTATGATTCACATCAGCTCCTGCTTCCAGCAGAAATTTCACACATTTGATATTTCCCACATAACTAGATGCACGCATCAGAGCATTATCATCTTGCGAGTCACTGATATTCACATCAGCTCCTGCTCTTATCAACAGCTCCATGCATTCATCCTTTCCATACCTTGCAGCCCACATTAATGGCGTGTACCCGTTTTCACGGTTAACATAGTTCACATCAGCTCCTGCATTCAGTAGCGCCTTCAGACATTTAACATGTCCATCTGCTGCTGCTATTTCCAGTGACACCATCACCCCATGACCAGACTCATACCCGCCAAACATACCTGTTGCAGGTCTTAGTGTCCCTTCCTTTTTACAATTATCACAAATATCTGATGTCACCGCACCTTTAGCTTCATTCTCGGCCATTATGTTTCTTTCTGCAAATCTAAAAACCTCCAATAAAGCGGTTCGTGTCTCTTTTCTCTGAATAATTTTTTAAGAAACAAAATGGTGGATTTTTCTTTTCTGCTAAGCAAATTTCTGAAATAAGGTCATTGTTCCAAAAAACTGTTCAAAATACTGTAAATGCCACATGTGATGGATTGCTGAGCTGAATAAACTAAGTAGAACAGTTGAGTTTTTCACGATAAGCGTTTCTGTCAGATTATCTGACAGATCTTTGTGCAGGGAAGAACAAAAAAATCGTCAAAAAATTGCCCCCAGTGGGGTTTGAAGCCAGGACCTCCGGATCCTGAGGCCAATGCTCTACCCCTGAGCTAGGGAGGAATCT
>JBCAUG010400693.1:0-16302 GCA_038406175.1 Haplosyllis leylae
GTCACAGAAGGGTTGAATTTTTTTGGGATAATACACGATTTTTACATTTCACAGATATATGTATTGACAAATAAGAGTGTATGGATGTGGATGTTCGAATATGCGAGGAACATGTGAGAAAAATAAAGAAATCTAAAAATAGAAATGAAGCATATATTTATGCCAAACGAAGAGAAATTGAAACATATTATTCAAACAAAGAAAATCGAGCAGATATTTATGCCAAGTGAAGGGAAAGGGAACAAGACCATTGAAATAAAAGGAAACATATATATATGCTAAATGAAGAGAACGCTAATAGTGAATAATGCATATATATATGCCAAATGTTCTGAATGTCAATTTTAAATAAATACGTAGAGCGGCCAAAGGGTTAATGCAGGAAACGAAGGCGGTTTTATCGAAAGTATGAAACGTAACGTGTCTGAAGCTGGCGATCCAAAAGTTATCATACCACCACAGACAGGCATTAGATGGATTCATGGGTATGAAGTTGTTACCTGCGAACAAAGCAACAGATTCAAGCAACTTTCTGTAATTGGTCAGGAAGCACGAAAGTGAAGCTGGAGTCGGTAATAAATGTGTCCGCGTATATCAATTGAAGGAAGCAGCTATTGTGAGGTGTAGTGAAAAAAGAAACTTTTCCCGTGAATGTCCCAGTTATGTAAAGCTGAATGGATATATTCGATAAACAAAACATTGGATTGTGCTATAGAAAAACAATTTTCTGTTTTCAACTCCATTTGCATAAAATTTATGTGTGATTTCAATTGTGACGGAAGCAAAGTAATTTTATGCAACATTAGTTGTGTAAATATGGCTTGTTTGCCGAGAGTCCATCAATAGCCATAGAAAGCTTCATTTCCAATATTTCTAGGGGGACACATATAAAGAGCTGACACTTATGATTGGTGACTAATCGCCTCGCGTGCTATCGGACGTCACTGACGGAAGTTTCTTTGTGAATTTAAAACATTTTCATTCTCGTATCGTGGGCAACAAATTGGAATTTAAGAAATAGTTATAAACTAATAATGGCTATTTATAAAACTTTTCAGACAATGAAGGACCCGGTGAAAGAAAAGTTGCATCATTACAAACGTAGAGTGACGTGGTTTACGTGGAACTACGTAGCGGAACTACTTTTCTTTTTGGCAAAATGCGCCGATGCCATGTTGGACCCAGCCATACGATTATACATCTACAAGTCGTTATGTATCATCGACTACGGATACAAAGTGAACTGCAATGGCCCTGCTATAACCTTGAAACCCCATCAGGAGGAGGCAATACAGACCCTTGCCGCATACTACATATCCATGTACAAGTTAAGCGTGAACCTGCCCAGTGCAGCATTGGGACTGTTTTGCGGCGCGTGGAGCGACAAAGTTGGACGCAAACTTCCTGTTCTCATTTCCTGTTTCGGGGCGACGATATCTGCCCTGCTCGCCCTGATAAGTACTTCTAAAGCCAGATACGCCATACCTTTAATTATGTTCAGTGCCCTGGTGAGGGGCACGTGTGGCAAGTCTAATATCATATCAATGGCGCTGTGTAGTTACGTCACCGATACTACGGAAATCAGCCAAAGGACGACAAGAATGGGGTACCTCCTGGCCATGAACTACTTTGGATACTTCGTAGGGTCTACCCTATTGGGTAGCCTATTGGAATTGTCCACCATCCCCGTGGTCTTTTGCGTTTTCATTGGAATCAATTTACTCATTGTGATTGTCAGTGTGTTATTTATGCGTGAGGATACGAACAAGGGGTACTACGAGTACAGGAGGCAATCCCTTGCTCCACATTCCCATGCACCACTGGAAGAAAACAGCGCTTTTACCAAAGATGGTCGGTACAAGATCACTAAGGCTGAAATCGAACCTGACAAAGTAGAAGATGTTGGGAAAGATACCGTTGCCTGCTATGAGTGCAATACTCTGCTACAATGGAAGAATGTGGTTGATACTGTAGATGTACTACTCAGAAAAAGGTAAATTATGTTTGCCGCTTATATCATTTTCCTCTCCACTTCCCCCTTTATTGAACTACATGCCAACTAATTTAAACCATTTTTTACCAAAATCGCATACTATGTAAGACAATTACCAGATCACCCCGATGCAATAAATCAAGAGATCTTTAGGCAACTTCGTTTGTGAAGCGAGGTTATTAGTGGAAACAGGATGTCCTCATTATGGTAACATGTCCAAGCACTTTTGTGCAATGAACCGAAACTATGTTTTTAAGTTGGCTACTTTTCCCTATATTTATTTAGTCTTGCAAGGATACAATTTTCAATAAAATTATTGAAATTATGCAATGCAAAACGTGCGGTAGATCTATAACGTTAACAATATTTATGAAAGTGAGAAGATACAACTAAAACACGCCAGACAGTGGTTGAGACCGGAACAGTGCTAATGTCTCTTTCAAAACTCCTCAGAGAATGGGTCGTGCGAACTCATACATTTCATCATCAAAGATGACAAAATATTTTTTATCATCTCAGCCAGAATAGAACACATTATGTCCTATTTACTGCACAATATAAAATATATTCAATCACAATCACCATTCACGCCCCTTCCGTGTAAGTATACCTCATTGTGCAGATGAAGGAAATGTAGTTTTGTGAATCATGTCAGTTCCCTTTTTGTAGGGATGTCCGGAGCATTCAGAATCAATCAAGGTACTCACTTACATTCAGACCCTAATGTTTCGTCAAAAGAGTCCATCATTTATTAATAATCGCCCATCTTATATTTTCAATGCTTTGGGTGAAATGCATCAATCATCAATTCATTGTATCAAACACCAGTAACCAGTAGGAGCACTGACACTATTGAGATCTTTCTATCCACATATGGTGTTGCATATCACCGGACAGGCCAAGCACGAAAGGGGTCGCACGTTACTTTTTTTAGAAACAGCCGATATAAAGTAGCAGATTATAGAGTTCAAGACATGGGAAACATGTAAATTTGCGGACGAAACTGCTTAATTCTATAACAAATATTTTCTTATTAAACATTTATCGGTTGCATCCAGTATAAATTTCACAAAACAATACCATTGTATTTTTACTGGACATTTTGGTGTCGAATATCGGTTTAAATTTCATGCATGTCTTTTTTTCCTTTTTTAATGTTAAGATCCCATGCCATCATTATCCAACAAAGTCAAAAATATTAAGTACTAAAGGATTTGGATTTTTGAAAGTTTTGAATTCAAATACCATGAATGTCACAAATACTGTCCACGAAATCAAATTTTGTACGGTGTTTTTACGATAAGCAATTCTGTCGGATCTGGTTGATCTAGAACTGAACTTCCACCCTTCGCCTCTGTAGATGTCAATTACTCAATTACTTAAACACATTCTAAAATCAGTCATCTCAGATAACTCTCACCGGTGGAATTTAAATTGTGAAAATTGCTTAAAATTGTATTTTATATCTGTCAGATCTGGCAGATTCGACTACCGTGAAAAAGCGATTATTAGAGAACAGTATAAAACTTTTCCCGAACACCCGAACTCGTATTCGTTTATTATCTCATTGTTTTAGATTACTTGGAAAAAGTTTGGTTCACCGAACTTTCTCAGAACCGAAAACAAAAAGTCCATAAATGTGCCGGAAGAAATATGTAGTTATGCTGTAAAAAGAGGGTAGCACGATAGAGAAGAGTATGCCACGATTGCGACATTCACAGTAAATCACATCATAAGTTATTTTCAGCACTCCGTCCCTGTGGGTAAAAGTTGTCACCAAATAAAAACTGCTCTCCACTTCCCTCTCATTGTTGCTACAACAGTTGGCCACTGATCAAATACTAATTTGTCAAAACATTTCATTTGGAATTTACGTAATATTACCTCCGCCAAAAGAACCCACTGAGACCACGATGTTTTGATTACAACTAGACGAAATAACCATCCGTTTTACAGCAGTAGGAATGATAAACTACACAATCCCAACAATATTAAACTGATTTTTGTTTTCCTACGAACCAGAAATGGTTTCATTCTGTCAATTCTACCGGGGTATGACAGATGTAAAATGTAACCTTATGGAATGTTCAAAGCTTAAATTTTACAGATTACGTTAATTTATCATTGCTGATCATAACTGGAAGTCATATATCGCAATAATTGGGCATTGAATTTAGTAATAAAATGTGTAGACGCAATGCATATGCGAATTGTGCAACAAAAGCGTGAAACCTGATAAAACTACATCAATCATCAACCTGTTTAAAAGCTTCACAAAACTTTACCTGATAATAGCATTCATTGTTGATACAACTTATATCTCAGAGTGCGTGCATTCAGCGCGCTTTCTTAAAGAATTGAAACTGAAAACGTAAAAGGACCACACCCAAAAACCGATATACCAATTACATTCAACCATTAATTATTCTATTCAAACATCTAATTCGAGTTTTGTGTTCATAAGAAGGAGAAATGTTGCCTTTGAGAGCTCCATTCAGATTTCATTGTCTTCACTTTACATCATCAATCAGCCATAAACGAACTCATATCCGAGAAAAATGTCTGAGAAGTTTGCATGACAAGGTGATCTCTGTCTCATTATATCACATCATAAAACAATGTTGCATTGTCAAAGTAAAACAGTAACACCTTGATAACACGAAAACAAAATTATGTACTTAAGTACATTACGTTACAATCATTACCAACATTTTATTCCTCGACTTTGGAACCAAAAACGAAAAATTTGAGGAAATTCCGGTTTTTTTGTGTTCAAATACTCTTGTTCCCATAGATTGATGCAGTTATGTTAAACGGAGATTGTACTTGGCGAGCCATGGTCCACGATGATGATACTATGTATATAACAGGCACTAGTTGTTTACATTGACATTTTCTTAATTATGCAATCATTTTATCATATGATATTGAGCTGACCAATCAATTTGACAAAGTCAACGCCTCATTTTGAAACCCCTTGGATTTTACAGATTCTGATTGGTCAGGTCAAGGCCATTTGCATAATTGATAAACAGTCAGTCCTGATTGGTCAGCTCAAAAGTACATGATCAAATGATTTTCATTACCTAGAAACAGTCAATCTTAATAAGCAATACCTGTTACATAATCATCACCATGGACTGTCCATCGCCAAGTACGATCAGAAGTTTCCTTTGAAGTGAAAAGTGTTTGTGCAAAGAAAATAACAACCCAAAATAGCAAAAGTTAATGGTGGTCTATGGAACAGCCACACCAGAATTTCTTTCAGTACAATCAAACAATCAAATAAGAAATGAAGCTTGCCTTACAGGACGACATATATCACTTTCAAATGTAATACCAATTATCTCAATGCATCTGTGTAAAACAAAAGCCTCTAAAGAGTAATTCAAACAAACTGCCAGATTACTTACTCACTTCAAAAGCACCTTTCGGCCCATTACCTGCGTGAGTAATATCTTGGCGCAAGATCATGAGGATATAGCTGAACTCGGCCAACATACTCTACCGGTTTCTTTCAATCGCGTCTCGATGTAATCTTGAACAAATGATCCAGTATTCCTTGTGCTTGCCAAATTGGCAATTTAAGTTTCTTTATGTGTGATCAATTGGTGTTTTAATTACTTTTCTGACATACATTATCTTTGTTACATCACACAAAATTGTTGCGTATCCATCAATAACAGTGGCTGCGGTTTGTGGGTCAAAATTTCTGCTACGTCTTTGTCATAGATGCAGGTGGGATGTTCCTTGTTCAAAAAAAGACAGAAATGTTCAATTTTGTTCCCACTATGGCAGTTTACAAAATTAGGCTAAACAAAACAATAATCATTCAGCAAACTCTCAGGCAGGTGAAACCCCCTTCGACTATTGTCATTTTTAATGTGCACAAAGCTTATGTTCAGAAAAGTAATGTTCTTTTCTCTTTGCGATAAAGAGTTCAGAAACGTATTTTGCAATTGAAAACCACAAAACGTTCAACTAAATTAGTCTACAAATAGATGTTAGTTTCTGAGTTATAAAGAATGAAATGTTTAACATTCAAAACAGTGGTAGAACTACCATCTCTCACACTTTTACTTGTGTATTACATTATCGTGGTCGGCATTTCTTGGCCAAATTTTGACTGTTTAAAACAGATAGATAAAGCAATTGTTTCCATCAAAAAGCTCGTAGAAATCACCTAAAGAAGCAATTTGTAAATTCCTTTTTGACAGAGGGACAAGTCAATTCTTTGCAGGCTCTGAATCATCTGAAGGCATTAATATTTGGTTGTTTCAATGGTAATGGTAATGGTTTTTTATGCGTTGCCATTTGGTAGGACTGGCAGTTGTTCATAGTTGGAGAAAGATTTTCTTAAAACAGCAAGTGTCAGAATGTCAAAACTTGATCCTGACACTGAAACTGCGATATATAAAGAGGGTGACTTCAAATATTTTATGTGACTAATATAAGATTTCACAAAATGAAGAAAAAAAACTGCTGGTATCGGTGAAATGAAAAATGTGCTCCTGAAATTTTCTGACATTTCCCTAAATGATCAATATGCATGGCCTCATTGTTATTGAAAACATTTTAGTCGTGTTGTTTGTGCCTGTATAGTCTTAAAAGCGCTAAAACTCAAAGAGGCATTAAACCTAAAAAGGTGCTTTCAAACTAAATAAATCATACATTTGTCCACCAAAGGATCAACAAACTTCAATGAATTGTGAACAAAGGAATGGATGCTCTTCCAACCAATACGGATTTGAGGTTAACGGATTATTTCAGACGTCTGATGGTCTCATGGGAATTGAGAATATAATGCTTAGAATTCAGGTGCGAAAATATTCGAGTTTTTTCTAAATAATTCAAATCTGACGTTTGTGGCATTTTGGTTCAAGACTGACTTTGAGGAAGTTTTAAAAGTTTCAACAAAAAATAAAGATGCTTCCAGTGTGAATTGACTAAACTGACCATCACTGGTTTAGAAGTCTGATGCTCGTACAACTCTGCTAATCTTTTATACTTTTGCTGGTCCCATACTGTCAAACCCTTATAAAGTCATGCTGTATTGAATCTAGAATTGATTCTAGTTCAAAAAGTGAAATGGTGCATGAAGTAAAATTCATTTTAAGGATGTCCTATTCAACACACATATGGTTGGTAAAGTTGCATAGGCATCACACTAAATAAGTCATGTTCAGTGTTGTGAGTTCAATTTCCACTGCAGGAAACTTTATTTTTTGCCGACACTTTTTAAAATTCCTCGATATAAATGTCCACAAATGTAACAAATGTCAGAATTTCTAAAGCTAATGCACACTGTGACCTTCCTTCTGAAATGGTGGGTAATTCAAAGAAGACTATTCAGCATGAAAGAAATGAAGAAATAATGTGTATGTTTGACCTAATTTTGTGCTGGCAAAGCTGGAATTACAAAAGAAATATGTATCAGGAATAACTGTATCAGAACAGAATGGTGTAGACAAAAGCCTTGTGATTGGTGAAAAACAAAACAGTGTCAGAAATTAAGGAAATATTCCCCTGGAATTTTTTGCTGAGGAACTTTTTCTGAAAAACTGACCGAAAACCTAATGGCTTTAATTTTGATGATATTAACCACATTAAAATAAGGTTGCAGATGCTGCACTATTACGTTTGCAGTTACAAAAATGACTATATATTGGGTACCTGCTGGGACGGAATCACCCCTCCTCCTCCCTACCCGGGCAAACACTATGTCAATAGCAAAACAGCTCTGCTGCTGCGATCCATTACCATACATTTTATTATCTGGAGACCTCGAGCGGTCTTCTGGCTTTAAGTAGTAGAGATGCTGCTTGTATTGTGCTCCACCTGCCTTACATACATACAAAGACTTTGGTCAAATAAGATTTTTTGACCGTTGCAGATACAGAAATTAGAGCACAAAAATTGACAGAACGAAAATCCATTGTGTTTTGAAATCTAGCCTCATTGTTCGTGATGAATTCAGGAAAGCAATGAAAAAGCCAGTGGCCAGAGGGAATTTTTCGATATCTAGGGCAAAGTTTTCTTTCAGGACCGAAACTGCTGATTTGCTATACACCCATACACTGTTAATCTACTTTCATATCAATTTCGGAATTTTTTTTGTGAAAAAAATAAGGAAAGAATTGATTCCCCGTCCAGACCTGAGAACTTCCATAATGTAATATTGCAAAAAACTCCCACTGTGTTGTGTATGACTTTCAATATAGTATCTGTAGTGTCAGTCTCATGAGGCCGTAATCACAACGATTGTTACCAAGATTCAGGAATCAGTGGAAACCGTGTGAAGTAGATTTAGTGTAAAAATGCGGTTCATTACAATCAGCAAGCAATTCCTTGTGACACATGATATTGCGATACAATACAAACAATGCGCGGATGGAAATCACTCATTATTAACTGTTATTGTCTGTTGTACCTCAATGTCTCTCCCATTATGGACTCGTACATGAGACTGCCAAAAGGTACCATGTGGTGGATTGGGGAAAATTGCAGAATGGCCACATATGGATTCTGGAAATTAAAAGGAATAATTGGGAAAGAATTAATTTTCTTGTTCATCCAGCTTACAGGCTTAAAAGCTGAAAAATTGAAGAAAAGTACCTTAAGAGTTGTGTAAATCATCCTTGCAATGTACTCGTGTTTTTCGCAGACTAGCCTACTATAGCATATCTGGTAACCATAAATTTTGCTTGAAATAATCTTAATAGTAATAGTACACGAGGTTTCAATATTACCAAGTGAAATACGTCAGTGAAAAATTTCTAAGTCTGGCATATTTGTCTCATTCGTCAATTCACGAAAACATTGATAGGTGTTTCCAAAGAAGTCATTTCCAACTTTTGGCAAAATCAGGTTGCACAATTTCAGCATTTTAATGAATGGAAACTACTTGTTTATTAAGGTTTTTATCTTAAATTTATGGAATCTAATTCCCCTGTCAATTAGTTAGAATAAACACGTCATAATTCTTGCTTAAATCCGCCGCCTAAATTAATTATCAAGTGTCACAATAGACACCTGTTTACAATTTTAATACGATCATCAGAGGAAACGAATAAAATCCGGCACACGCAATGATGTGACCTAGAAATGAAAATTCAGAGAAAATATTACCCACAAAAACGATGTTCAATGATGATAAAGACTGTATCATTGCTCCTTTGTCGTCAAATTGATTTTGTATAAGACTTCAATTTCCTACAAAAATTAATTACCATGCAACGAAGAAGAGAACTACTATCATTTTGTTGTGGACCATTCACAGTAAACTATTTTATTTCTCTAACGTAACAAAACACCATTGGCTTACAATGTGATTTACTCAGTATATAAATTTTTCTGACTGTTGCAAGTTATGCAACAAAGCCTCTGGAGAGTAATTTAAACATGGACATCGGAATGTCTCTTCGGAGAAGATGCTATGTCTCCCTTGCTCCTTTCTAGAAATCTAAAGATTGTGTTCTCTTGTCTATTTTATTCTCAAACATTCCAAAGAATCTTACTCCTTGAATCGCCTTTCCCTTGTGACATAACAGTGTGTAGCCCAATTATACACTGGAAGGTAGCAAAAAACTTTATTTTAATGGAAAGAAATTGCTCTAATTTTGGCAGTAGATATTTTGTGAAGATAGAACTTTCTCATCTCAATAGATGAAAACAATTACTCGATAGTTTTTGTACATTTGATAATATTTTATATCCCGTTCAAAAGTGTTGTAACTCGGAAACAAAAACTAATTTTAGTTCAAAAGAGTAACAACATAGCATTGCTTGAAACTACCTAAGATTTAGCACTATTAAAACTGTTGCACATGCCTCATAGTCACATGCAGATTATCCGAAGAAAAATACTAGCCCCTCATTCTATAGGTTTAACTTTTGACTATAAGCGATATTCAATTAGTTAAATTTTAACACCAATTCCTTCTCATCCCTTCAGCATGTACATACGTTTATCCTTTAGTGTAGTCTCAGGTTTTCTTTCGTTGTTATCAAATTATGCAATTTCCAACCAAGTTTCTATTCCAACTTGTTGAAAAAGCAATGTGTTTCTCTGTAACATGGACAATAATGCCAGGAATTTTCTAATACTGTCCTAAGAGCTTGGCAAGAAGCTAGTCTGTTCACAGCAAAACTTACTGTCATTTTTTCTGCTGTCAGAAGAGAATGACAGACAATTATTTTCATAACTTTTAAAACTTACAGTTTTGGGTGGATGGGCCCTGTATTGAATTGGCTATAATTTTAACAAAAATAGTTTTGTAATCAGTTTTAAGATTCAAATGCATCTCTGAGACATTGAGGTTCAAATACATCTCTTAGATATTGATTGAAAATGTTGAAGAGAAATTGTGAAGAAATATTCAATTTCAATTTTTTGAACTTTGAGCTTTGAAGTCATGATTAACTGAAGTTATCTGATACTATTAAAACTCAATGTATCTAATAACAATAGAAATAGATATTTTAATTACAAGTGCTATATGTATCATTTTATAGGGCCTTGTCTTACCCTCAGATCCAATAAAATTGTCAATATTCACTGTTGATCAGTTGGTGCTTGGTTAAACTCCATCTTGTAAAGTGTATTATTGAACTAAAAGTTAATAATAATACAAGTAATAAAAGTGTAGTTTAGTGTCTATATAATGTTCCTAGAAAATTGTCAAAAAGTAAACAACAGTGCTGCAGCCAGCTATGTGTAAACTTGGTGTAATTTGTTGTTTTTTTCAAATTGTAGGGGTTATGGCAGATTTAGATTATGTGACCAACTGTCAAGCATTCATTATAATATTTTCAGTATTTTTTGAAGGCATTCCTATTCTACTTAGGATACGTGCACTTAATTTTTTTACAGAATGTAGATTTACATATATTTTTTCTGGACTACTTTATAACCTTGGAAAAAGAGACTTTTTATACAAACATCAAAACATGTTAGGATCAGGGTTAAAATGAGAATCTCATTTACATAAGTCATTGGAAAATATCAACAATGATTTTAAAGGGATGTAAATTGCAACTGACGCTTTGGTGGCGATTACCTGGTATTATTGATATCATCCCTTTGACGATCTGTTTTACAAACCACTCGCTTTGCAGACAACTATATAGGGACTTGTCCCAAAAGCAAATAGAAAACTGAACATTTCATTTTTCAAAAATTACAAGCAGCAAAATCATTTCATGTGTGTATGTCCGCTTAAATTAATGTAGACAACTATTGCAACTGCTTGTGACTTTGGTATGCATCAGTTTCCCTGTAACGCTTCACTGTTTTCTGCTGTTTTCGCAAGTGTGAAAGACGTTATAATTTATGATCACCCGTTTCAACAAAGCAAAATTGTTAGATACCAGAGGTAGACCACTGTCAAAAATATTCATACAGATGTTTTAAGATAATTAATAGATGTATGATTTTGTCTTTAATGTCTGGAGTTTTACTTCCATGACGGAAATTTCGTCAAAGTTATCTCCGGACAAGCGCAATAGCAGTGACAAAAGTCCTGAGAAGTGAAAAACTGATCTTACCTGGCCGGTGAATTAGACAATAATTTTATCGCATGTTTCTCTGGTTTTTACTACAAACTTCAGACATTTTTACATTCAAACCTAAATACTGTAGTAAGAGTACCTATTTTTTGCAAACAACAGAGGGATCAATCGCCTTGATATTAATGCCCTGTTGTGGCATAACGCGTTTCAATCGAGGTTTTCGTTTTCAACACAAATCTGGCATTTCGGACATTTCTGTACAAAACTGACATGAAGGGGTTTAAAAAGTTTCAGCAAAATATAAAGTTACCTGCAGTAGAAATCAAACTAACAACACCAACCATCACTTAATTAGAATTCTAATGCCATACCCACTTAGCCAATCTGTCATTCCTCGCCAGTCTCAGATTTTCATACCCTCGTAAAGTCATGCTCTATTTAATCTAGATATCATCCAAAGTTCACTTCTAGGATCTTCTATTCAACACATGTCTGGGTGGCAGAGTGGTTAAGGCATTTGCCTTGCAATCCTTTGATGGTTGGTGTTATGAGTTCAATTCCCACTGGAGGCAAATTTATTTTTTGCTGTTTAAAATCCTTGATATTTTGTATAGAAATGTCAGAAATGGCAGATGTGTTGAAAAACGAAAACTTCGATTAATTTGGTTGACTGCACAGAATTAGATCATTCCTTGGATATAGATTTTTGACGCGAGTGTGTAAACTTTGAGCCTACACCTCAATTTAATAAATTCCAAGATGATAGTGTCAGGGCTTTGAGATGTGTGATCACGTTCAATGGTTTGATCATTTCCTAAAAAATGTACTATTTCTAGGACATGGAAACATTTCCAAGCTGTAGGTTGAAATATTCCTAACCAAGGGAAATGCAGGAATACTTTTGTTGTGAGTTTGAACAAGAGATGATGGTGACAGACAATCTGTAAAATGTGGGGGATCGCTAGGATCATTTTCAATGGTTTGGCCTTGTATCCCTATGGTTTCTTGGCATAGATAGGTGTAAGTGTTGAAATGAGACTGAAGGTTTTTCTCAACATTTTGGAGGACTTAAGTCCTTTTGTAAAACCACTGTGTTGGACCTTTGATGACACCTACCCTGGGTTTCAAAGCCAGGGTGGATTCCTTACTTGCGTGCTTCATTACCCGCATGCAATTGAAACCTCAGTCACTTTTGGTGTGACATCTGATGACCTCTTCACGGCCAGCATTAGGACTAAAAATTTTTAATATAAAGTTTATTACATAACTTTATTGAAAGTACAGGCATTTGCACTCGTTCAAAATAGACAATTATCCTCATATATCTGTTTCACTTTGAAGTGCCAAGTAATCCGGAAATGTATCAAATAATGACGCGCTTCGACGAGTTAACATCTTCAAAGCCACTTAAGGTGAAAATATGTTTTGAATCCCCATTCTATCTGCTTTAAAAAGAAGCTTCATCTCAGCGGATACCATCAAAGACCATGTGATTAGTTTAACATTCAAACTGTAGAGCTACGTATTCCATCTAAGATCCATCTCCTTCCGCGATGGTCTGAGCCATGGCCTGAGGTTGTACCAGTCTAACTGTAATAGTTTTATTTGTAAAAGTATTGAAGTATTCCGTGCCAAAAAAATTAATTAACAACGTGAAGGATTTATCCACGAATGCGGACTTAGTTCTGATTTCCCCAGATGTGTCATGCGGTTGTTATGCTTCAAATGATAGATTACCTTATGTTAGGTACACATAGTAAATGACAGAAATTGAAAGCTTCTTAATAGGCAGTTATTCTTATTTCATTTATCAATATACTATGTGATTTCGTCAGAAGTCAGGACCAGCACATTTCTCTCCATTAACGTCCAGGTGGCATTATTAAATCCATCCAATTTTGATTGCTAAAATTGCATTATAGACATCTATGATTATGTTTACAGAAGTTAAAGCCAATTTCAACTAAGACGTTAAAATGTCAGGTTTTAAGATGTAAATGCTTACAAGCTCTCAAAGGGAGTTTTAGTCCCTACAGATTTAGATCGCATGGTTTCTTGCAATTTTTGTTGAAATGGACCTAACTGTAAAGTACATTGTCGTCGATTGACATTGCGAAAACATTTCACTCAAGTTTTCCCTAAATTAATTCTAAAGAATCTTCAGCATTTGGAGAATATTTTTTTGCAAAAACTCAAACCTAGTATATCTTGTGTAAGAAACCAGCATGCTACCACAGTGCCAGGAAGGTGCAGCTAAAATAGAAGATCTTTAACTTGATCCTAATTCATACGTCAGTGATTTATCAAATTCCCTGAATTTCTGTTTCATTTAGGGAAAACTCAAATATTTTCTCGATTAGATCCATCCCCTCATCTGTTTCTGGCATGTAATCAGTTCAACCCAGAAGCAGGATACTTGAGACGAACAAAAATGAAAATGAAATTAAGATGACTACATGAATCTATTTAGGAAGGAAATTGCGTGAACGTTAACACCAATCTATCACAAGCTTATAACGTAAAATCTTCAAAGGATGAACCATTTGGTTTCTGTTCTCCTCAATGACGCAATGTACAAATATGCGTATTGCATCCTGTGATGTTCAGCGTACACGAATGTTATCGGTCATGCACATAATCTATCACCGAAATATCCAATTTCCGTTTTTACCTTCACAAGCATATTGACGAAGCAAAAAAGTCAAATGTTGAATTCCATTATTATTGTTGTTGTTGTTGTTGTTGGCAACAAAATAACTCTGTGATATAACTTAGCACGTTCGTCTGACATCAATCCCCTCTTTAGTTGTTGTAAGGTAGCCATTAAATTATTAACAAAAAATAAGGTGCCTGTGCTTTCTTATGGTGTATTCACACTGCTCGCGAACGAGACCAAAACCGAAACAGATACCAATAACAAGTACAAATAACCTAATGGGAATCTGCGCTATCATCTGTCATTGTGCAGTGTTGTACAAAACTTACTTCCAAAGTTAATGGTTGACTCAAGTTAATGGGGGTGAGCAATTCAATTCACTTAGGTTTCAATCTCTAACAGTTGAACCATGTTGACCATTTTGTTGTTTCTGGAAATTGCTGACATTACAGAAGCTTGACCAATTTATAAGGGGCGGGTTCAAGTAAATATATATTAACATTGAAGCTTGGCCCAAATTTGGCGCAAGTCTCTATCGTTAATGGTTGAGCCACAGCAGCCTTTTTAATTTTTGGTAATGACTGACAATCAAGATGGTCAACATTATGTAAAAGTTAAAAGAACTACTGAAATATATGGGTCAGCAATTTTGTGCAAGACTCTATTTTTTATTAAATCCATGAAAACCAATTTTGTGATTTATGAAAACTGACCGCCAAGATGACTGACCGAAATATCGCCGATCAAATTGAAATTTTGAGTTTTTAGTATTTTCAGCACTATGAACTTTGCTGCAAAATCACTTTGTGGATTGGTCATGTTCCAAAAAATACCCTTTAAACCAGCAAGAGAACTGCATAGGTAGCTTCAAAAGTCAACTTTTAAGTAAATTTGATACCCATTAAAAATTAGTTGTTCACTCAAATGATGACTTTTCCTGGTGAGCGTTAAACACAGGTCTGTGACTTTGTGAATCTTTCAAAAAAGTGTCCTGAAAATATGGAAAATGATAAAATAGTTCAATGGACTACCTCTTCCGTAGTCTGCGGATTGCAATCACTACTTGTTTTATTCCCCAAACTGTCTACGAAAATAGTAATACATACTGCGATCAGAATTGGTGTAAATTTGTCTGCTTTTCTGTTTACACAGGACAGATTAGTGTTGATTTTGAGGTCCAGCTAGAGCATGAAGAAAAAGCACCCAGAAATCTGCGTATGGTTGAAGAAGCAAAAGTACATATGATAAAAATTCAAAAATTTTGTCTTCATTTCGTTATAAACTCGTTATTAAGAAACACAATCAACCACAAAATATTCACATGTATGTGAATGTAGAAAGAAAGTATATCTCTGAGACAAGATGCCTTGAAAGGTCGTCGCAGCTAACGTTATTGTCGCGCCATCAACGAAAGAAGAAAACAAGTTGAAACACAATGTTCGAAAGCAAAGCCATATTTTTCAACACCAGACCTGCACTCAATTCACTAATTGAGACAAACAAGATATTATCTTGTTTAATTTATTAATTACCACAGCCTGCCCATCTAAAACAGGAAGGAATTCTACGGAAGAGGTAATTCCTTTTGTCAAAACATTCTCTGGGAAAAACATGTCTACGAAACAGAGATTATGATAATCCTCGTGATCTTTATATGTCAACGAATTGTGTTGATTAGATTTAACACACGACTAATTCTGTTACAATCAGCAGTTGTGGGCCGTAAACTTCGTATGTTGTTGTTTCTCATTCCTCATGATAAGCTCACATTTACATTTTAAGCCTGAATTTGCATGACATTTTTTTTAAAAAGTTGCCGCCAGTGGGATTTGAACTCACAGCACTAACCATCATTGGATCTAATGGCGCGTTCACACTGCACGGAACTGGGACAGGGACAGGGACCGGGAAAAATGGGTTTGTATATATTATACAGAACTGTTCACACTGCACCAGGACCTGAAATGGGACCAGAGCCATTGTCTCCTACTGTGCCAGTTCCGTTCCCTGTCCCTGTCCCAGTTCCGTGCAGTGTAAACGCGCCATAAGGTTGAATGCTTATCCATATGGGCCACAGAGGCCTGTGCTACGTGGCAGACCTTTAACTGAAGTTTGTTTCATGCACCATTTCACATTTGAAAAA
>JBCAUG010400804.1:0-16302 GCA_038406175.1 Haplosyllis leylae
CAGTATAGGACTATGAAATTTTGCACGTTTTGGATGCAGAAACAAAAGTTGGAAAGTAGGTCAACCTTGTGAAAATAGAGGACATTTGAGATTTTGTCAGTTTTGGACTCAGGAACAAAAGTTAGAAAGTAGGAAACCCCACCCCCTGAAAATATGGGACTTTTGAGATTTTGTCAGTTTTGGACTCAGGAATAAAAGTTAGAAAGTAAGTCAAACCCACCACACCCCCCCACACTTAGTGAGACATCTGATGAGAATTTCGGGTGATCTAAAAAAAATTGGACCACATGTTATCTCCTGCCAGTTCTGATTGTGTGCATCACAGAAAGTCTCCTTGTGGAGACTGAAAAGGGAGTCTTTGTGTGAGTCCCCAGGGGTTCGCTTACTGTGTTCGATGGATCCTGGAAGCCTGGTGGAATGTTTTATCAGATGGCCTGTAGCTGAAAGTAAAGCAGTCAGTCGTAAACACACTGTGGCTGAACATAATGCATGATGGCATGACCCTGATGAATATCTTTCCACAGCAAAGTGCTCAATGGACAGGCGGACATCATCCTGTCAGATGATCTCTGTGGACAGGAAAATGAATGGAACTGGTGTGAAGTCTTTGATGCTTGAAGAAAACATTGTTATTGTTCCTTATCGTACAAAAACTGGAGGTAGACATCTGAAATTAATTTAAAAATGTATCAATTTTTCCGATTAAGTCGCAGCTGAGCTAATTGTAACATTCTACTTCTAGCAGTTGGATATGATCAACTCCATTTTGCTCAGCCTATTTTCTTCCGTGGAGCAAACAGATTGACCGAAACGAAATTGTAGTCCTGAATGTGCAAACATTATCCAGACAGAAAATTTTTTTCTTGATTTTTCAAAATGAAAAAAGAACTAAGTGAAAGTAATTTTCGATTGGTTCAAATTGAGAGTTGTGAAAAAGTGCTCGAAATAGGAAAAAATTCAGTAATATTTATTCAAGCCCAGTTTTACGTTACATATGGCATCTACGTGGACAGGTCTATTTGTAACATTTGAACTACTTTAGTTGAAAACTTCATTCTCTGTATGCTTTTTTTTGACACCACAAAGGTGAATTCTGAGTACCAAGATCGTTTGGTCAAGGTCAAATGGTCAAAAAATGCCACACTTCACATCAATTTTGCTTTTACGTGCTTTTATTTAACTCCACAAATTCCAAAAAAATTGGTAAAACTGAGAAGCAGCTAAAGCGGTGGCATGGGATTGAATTGAGATAAATAAAAACCAAACAGGTTGAAGACCAACTGATAATTGGTATTGATTCTTCAGCTCGGCAGCAGCTTCAGTTTTCATTGCAAATTTGCAACAAAATCACCGGACGAAAAAATCAAAGTATTCTTTAGCAAAAATTGAAGTGACAGTAAAAGGAAAGTATTATGCACGTAGAGTTACTGCTACAAAGTAATTAAACCAAATGCAGATTGTCTATCCATAAAAGTAATCAACTAAAAGCTACTTTCCCCCATGAGTATACAAAACAGTGATAAAGGGATGGGTTAACATCAACTTAACACTGAGGGGAACTCTTCAGCCGAGCATTCTGTTGGTTTTGTCGTCCTGGTCCTTAAATTTTGTATGAGTTCACTTAATCTTTAGACGCTGGGAAAAATAGTCTAAATCAACTAGTTCTCCATTTTTAACCTATATATTTCTTTCTACTGAATTAGGTCTCACTCTTGAGCGTATAAGTTTGTGCCCCAAGTCAGGTGTGAGAGACATGGCTTGGAAAATAATTGTGACATACTTTTAAGATGGTAAAGTTGAGGTTTGATTGTTGCCTTTCTACTGTAAGCCTGGTCATCTGTGGCTCCTTATTTCCATGTTTGGCTTGGCGTGGATGTGATTTTGAAAACAGTGAAGCTGTGCATGATGTATTGGGCTGCATCTGCTGTTCTTCTGATCATCATGATTTACGTACCCACCTTCCGTGCTTCAGCTCATAATCCCAGGTTAATCCCCCCCAAAAAAAACAGTCCATGATAAATCTTGCGGTTCACTTAGGCCCAAGGCATGTCAAACGCAAATCTGAAGTTGAATATGCAATTGACTGATAGGAGGAAAAATTACTGCTGAAAATTGAACGTTTCTCGTTCTTTCCATTACCAATTGCTCTTTCAGTGTGGACTCCGATAACTGAAATAGGCACACCTCTGAGACCTTGCACTTTTTTCTTGTTGCCTTTTCCATCAATGTGAAATAGAAAATATCAGGTCCTTTGGTATCATAGTAATGAGGCAAACTTGTAGGCGTCTTAGGGATTCCTTCCAAAAATTGCAGACTGCTGCAAGTGATGTTGCCATAAAACAGACATGCGTTGGTCAGAAAGAATAAAGATTTGTTGATTTTTAGTCCTGTCATGGAATTATAGACATAACATGAAAAACCTAGTTTTCGTCGTGAAACGCAGTTAGTATAATCAGCAGAAAGCCAATATTTTGCCTGTTTTATGCACTGCCCAAAATTCATGTTTACGTTATTTCTATTTTCAGGCATTAGGCTGCATGTACTTCATTCATCAGTCCATACAGAACGTCCAGATTTGGGACTTCAAGGACAACACATTTGTGCCTGTACACGGCAGAGAGGTACGTAAACAAAGTTCCCACTAGCACTGACAAAACTGGGAAAGGGGGAAAACGAGAGAAGTTTTTACTACAGTCAGGGAAAACTCAAGGAATTTGAAATTTTACCAAAAAGTTGAGAAGTCAGAAAATTTTAGGCCAGTCAGGGAAAAGTAAGGAAAAATGTATCAGAACAAACAAAATATTTTTACATAGCAAGTATAAAAATAGTAGTTTCTATACAGATATGTCTTCAAAATTAACTACAAATTTAGAAAAAAGTGTCAGTCATCATTGAATATTTGGAAACACAGTAATATTTCAGTTATTTTCCCATGTAGTTTTTAGTTTGATTTGACAACTAAATTCGAAGTGATAAATACTTTTAATTTGTATTTTTCTCAAAGTCAGGGGAAAATATTAGAAATTATGAAAAGTCAGGGAATTTCTTGAGAAGAAAAAAGTGAGAGCCTTGTGATGTAAAATTGAATGTTGTAAGTGGGCTGGTCGAGGGGGCGAGTACTTATCAGCGTTGGTGACATGCGGCCATATTTAAGTGTTTGAGGTTCACTGAAATCAAGAGTTTAGAGACAACATTTAATAGTTTCCTTGTCAGGCTTAAAGCTCTGCAGTGCTGGTAACCCTGAAATGAGAGTAGTTTAAGAGAACTAAAGCATCGGGCTCTGGGTGGATCACTGCTTCAGAGATAGAGAGAGCTTTGTAAAAGTGAAAAACTGTTCCAGGTGATTTAGATGTTTAAACAAGATCGAAAAGTCGTGTACCTGTTTCACCTAAATAGAGTTCATTCATGAAGCAATGAGTTTCAGAAAATTTGATACCATCATTCTTAGTCGCGCCGTCTCTTAAGAGTGGAGTGACTTATCTTCTCACAATGTTGTCCATTTGTGCTTATGTGCGTTAGCAAGGTTAGTTGCTTGCTTGGTTGTGTACAAAAAATTTTCCGACTTAAAAAAAAATTGATCGGATTTCAAAAATTCCAAAACCAAAATGTGTTTCAGGTCATTAACTACCAACACCGTGGTTCTCAGCATATTTAGCTTCATATATTTTTGGACTCTCACCCTGCATCTCACTCTTCATGCTCCATATTGTTTTGTCACATTACTCTCTTTTAACTTTTAATTTTTACCTCTACTTGGCTAAAACAAAGTTTTGGTTGAATTAAATCACAGAATCAGATGGGGCGCGTCACAGTGCTGGTAAGTATTCTTGTTTTTCGTCCCAGTTACGTTTTATCCGTTTCACTAGGTGCTATCAGGGAATATTGAAAACGTATCCATTAAGGAGAAGGCCAAATTCCCACAAGAATTCTTTCCTGATGTGAGTATTATCTGCGATTTTACTGACACTTTTATATTTCTGTTATGTCATTGTAGTCATGATACGGTCTAAGCATTTACTATGTAATTTTAGTTCAAATGGTCAAGGAAAGGCTTCCTTAGAACTCGGTGGAATTTATGCAATAGGTATGTATTGATTTTAGTGACTTGATTCTGACAACTTGTATTTGTAGTTGTAACGAAAGATGTAAATTGTCACTACTGGTGAATAGCTAATGTTTCTAAATTACACAGATCAATAAGTGGTGCTCACATTTCACTTGCTAATGAGCCATAGCCCTTGTGTAGGAAAAGTGAACATTGCTATGAAGAAGTCCTTAAATTATTTGAGACACAATCGTGTGGGCTGTGGAAAAACCTTAATCAATGGAACACTTATTTAAAAGCCTTCAAAAATCACACCCCTGTGAATCCATTTTGCTGGGTTTAAAAACTGACTTTGTGTGGTTTTTCACCGATGGGGATTCTTTGCATATTATTGACCACCGTGTCATTAACTTTCTCCATGGCAATATCTGACTAATGTAGAGCATATTCTGTGATTTTCATATTAAGAAAGACTAAGCAAACACTTAAAGGAACATCAATTTAACCTTTTCTTTTCTTTATACATTTTTGGAGGACACGAGTCTTTTTTTGTGGGGCCACTGATACCCCTGTTTTGGACTTCTGGTGACATCTGCCCTGGGTTTTAAAGCCAGAGTGGATCCCTGGATTGCATACTTTCTTGCCTGCATGCTCATTGGTGTAACACCTGCTGACTGTATGGAGGTCAGCATGGCAGCTGACCCTTTTCGATCCACATACCTGCGGATGTGTCCACAGGCATTGGTGGAGGTTGGGGGCTCGAACCCACTGCCGTCTGTATATAACCTTCATTTTCTTTTATTTCAGTGTATTTGACTTGGTCAATATACATCTCTTCCACGATGCATCCAATATTATTGCCATGGAAAAGGTATGTCTGTCCACCCATCTTCATGTCTCATTGTCTCGTTAACTTGGCGGTCTATAATTTTGCTTCGGTTGTACCTAGAAATAGCTTGTATTCGAGATTTATGGGCACCATATACGCATGCCGGAGAATTTAAATGGGTAATAGTTTTCCAAACATCCAATTAGTATGAGAAAACATCTTTTTTTCCGTAGATATCAGTTATGTTTATGTACGGACAAAGGATCCAAATAGCCAATGTTTGTAATAGTTCCAACAGTTTATGAATTGTTTATTGAAACACATCAAAAACTTTTCGAAAAAATATGTTTCACGTTACAAGTTGAGTTCGGGTTAGATGTCATGTTTTAAATTAATACTGAAACAATATTCCATAAATGCATTGATAGACCCATTTCCTGGCAATTTTTTAAAAGACAACTATTCCTCAGGGCTACCTTTTCTTTCACAACGCAATACACATATTGTGTCATCTTTAGGTGTGCATATACATATTTCAGCATGTTTAGTCCTATGGGATTTTCATTATTTATCAGCTTTGAAGTATATAATGTTAAGATGTAAAAATAGCATGTACTCAACGAAATTACTTTTCCTGTAGCAATGAAGGATCGGGAACAGCAAAATTACAATCAAACTGGCCTTCTTTTTTTCCATCATACTGTTTATTTACATTACAGAGCCCATCTGTATACGTTGGTAACCGGTGCAAAGCTTTCAAACACACATTAGAAAGGTATTCCCTCAGGCTTTACTCCTTATAAATACTCATTTATCTTTTTTTTGAAATTTTAATTTTGTGGCATGATTCGCTTTTATTAGAGTTTAAATTGCGAATTTAAGTTGACACATTAATATATTTACGTGTTTTATTGATTCACAATAAAATTAATTTCGGCGGTCGTTTTGGATAAATTTCAACGTGAACAAATGTTTGCTTTGATTACTTCAGATTCGAAAATGACCAGTACGAAAAGGTGCCAGGCTTTTTGTTTGGAGACTTCAACTTTAGATTAGATACACATGCACTAGTAAAGGTAACAAGGATTTGATCACGCGGCATTGTACAAGTTTAAAATGATATAGCCCGGAAGAACCTGTTCCAAAACAAACAGTGTAAATTCTGATCATTTAATTTCACTAAGGACATATTTCTAAATGCAAGAAATTATTTTTTAGAGATTAGCACAGGAGGCTTATAGTCGAGTAGGAGTGAGCAAAAAGAATGACGTCTCTAAAATTGAATACTGTTCGACGTCAAACGGAGAGGTCAGTTAACAGTTACTTTCCTACTTTTCCAGTGTGTTTTTAGAACATGGGATATTATCAGTCACCATTTATTTTATAGGAACCAAGGATTCGGTGGGGACTGTCAAAGATAAAAATCAAAATCATGTGCTTTGTTTTTGCAGACCATCTTGACAATAGAAAAAAAGAGTTTTGATCACCACTTGCATCATAACGAAGTATTTGCAAATAACAACAATACATGGGTAGGTGTATTTTAATTAGAAATAACATTGCTTGTCTGGACATCATTTCAGCAAATATATTTGGTTTCACTTTATTTCTTTTCGCAGTTGCACGACTATGATCTTGAACCTCAAAGCTTCAAGGATAGGTTGTTTGAATTTCCAGTCACATTCCCTCCAAGGTATGATTTATGGTTTATTTTATGTAGTGCATTAGGGTGGACAAGGAAGTCGGTGTAAATTGTGCTTCTTGGTAAAATAATTACGACTTGTTTGCTCTGCAGTTACCCATTCAGCGAAGACGTTGATGATGGCACTTCCTACATGAAGACACGATGCCCTGGCTGGTGTGATAGGATCTTTGGGTCCCACAATGTCAGGGACATCATATTACAAGTTAGTTTACAGTGAACATTTCATTAGAAAATTGTAAAAGACAAGCTTTTGAAGGTAGGGAGGAGGAATTATGGTAAAAGATCATAATATTATCGTAATAATAATAATTACCACGTTTTTATATTGAAAGGATGTCTGGATCAATCTGCAAGTCACAAAATGTACTCGATTATTTTATTTTTCTTTGTAAACATTTCGTCATATGTCGTAATTTTCATAATTATAGGAAGATGGCAGAAAACCAGATTACAACATGATGGGTACAAATATATGCATGGGGGATCACAAGGTAAAACGAGGAAATGCGACTGATTCAGTTTTTACTGTGTTTAGTTGCAATAAGAAAGGAGCATTTATAACAAGTTTTTAACAAAAGTTTTATTACATTATGGGTTCGAAGCAGTAAATGATGTACATATAAAAATCAGTGCAGTTTACTTTTGCAATGGTACAGCGCTATTGTTAACAATTTCTGCGTTTTATTTTCTACAGCCAATATACTTAAATATAAGACTGCGAAATGGCCAAGGTAACCAAGGCATGGATTCTGCTTTTATTTCTGTTGACACCCCGGTCAATCCAAAAGAACCCCTGAAAAAGGTTATCTCCATAAATGGTGAAATGGTTGATGCAAGTGACATTGAGAACATGAATATCCATGACTTTACTACTTTTGAGCAAGAACAACTGTTGACGGGAAAGTTAAAACGTCGGAAGACATATCCTCAAGCAGCTGAAAAATTGGAACTACGAAAACAACTATCGTTTCAAGAAATAGCTAGGGATGTAGTAAGGATAGAGAATGTGATCATCGCTTTCAAACACTATAAGCACAGAAGCGATTCAGATACGGAAGACAGTGATGATGATTGCGGAAAGAAGCAGCTACAATCATCAACTGGTGTTCAGATACACGTTTCATCTCCTTCCACCACTAACTCAGGTAGCAGTATCAGAACTAGCACGGTCATATCTCCAGCTGATTCCAGTAAATCACACAATAATAATATAGAGCGGAAAGCAGACAGAAAAGGACTATCACATGATGTTAATTATAACCCAACTGCACACACCAGTGGTCGTCAAACTGAACATGGCCATCTAGTGGCTTCCACATCTTCACTTCCAAAGCATGATCTTCCCAAACCCAGCATGAGAAATGGTTCCAAAGACCGTGTAGACAAACCACGTGGACGTATCGATGGTAGTGGCTCCAAGTCTGGGTGTCCGTGTGTGATTCTGTGATACTGTGTACATCTCATCCAAATACCGCATGTCAATGTATTTGTAAGTGTATTCCTAATTGTAACTCTATCGTGACGTAAGCACATAATGAATACACAGCCGGCTGCACAAACAATACATCTAGTTTATTACTTTGTCGAATACGCTATTTGTTCATTTGTTTGCATGAGATGAGAAAGACGGAGGAATCAGGGCAGGTTTATGAAATGTTAGATATGTAACTTGACTCGGTATTTTGTCGTGTAGTTGATATGTATGTGTGAGTAGAGTCCTTGTCCGTGCATCTGTTGACGTATGATTTGTTTCGCAATTTCATACGTTTTCTGGGAAAGAAAACTAAACAAGGAAATCTGCACACAGGAGTGACTTTAACGGCATTAGAAAGTTTAGGAATAAACAGATCATACTGAAGGATGAAAAGTGACGAAGTTTCAAGTGTGAAAAGTTTTAGTATGGTGATACACACTTTTAGAACCATGTCAGGTACACGTAGCGGTCGAGCAAATAATAGGTGTAGATTTAGTTGATGAAAGAAGCCAGTAGTTGTCACCTGAATCACATGGTAGTCTTTTCGCATGAGTGTTCAGATTTCTCTCTGCAATAATTCAATCGACTTGTTACTTTGAGGAATGAGATCTGCAATAATCTCTAAAATGATGATTTATTTCCTCGACGAATGGCACGAATCATACAAGACTACAATCAAAATCAACCGGACAATTGAAAGATATAATTTTTATTGAAGTTTCCGTCATGGACGTAAACTTGTTCAGAAATCATTTTAATCACCCAACAATTAAACCGAAATTTATGGAGATAACTTTCAGTGTATTTCAACGTTGTTCTCAACATTTAAGTTACTACCAGTTTTGTGTATTTGAATTTCATTTGAAGTCCAGTGCATGTTACCCAATCCATGTCCCATCGTTTAAAGGTTTTCCCAGTGGATAAAAATTTAAAAATTTACTTTAGAGAGTAAATTTGGTTAAATCTGATTGTGGAAATTAGTAGCTCTGACAAAGTGCGTGATGTTTTTACGTTTGTTTTCCCTATCATGCGACATTTCTGTTACAATGATTTCTTTGTTGGATTACATTACTCCTTATTGCTGAAAAACTTCGCTTGTATAACCTCACTTTGAAAATTAATCAATAATGTAATTCACCCATCAGTAGTGATTACTTGACATGTATTATCGAGTTAATTTTATATCATTACCTGGACACACGTGAGAGTTTTTAGTACACACTCACCAAGCACAGCCATAGTTTTTTAGTGATATTTTAAGTTCAGTTCAGATGAGTCCTGTTTGTGAAAGAAAAATTACTCATGGGTTCATTGTTGTTTTCTGGTTTTGACGCTTGTGTGTTTGATTTGGACTTTAATTTTTCTTCGCATTTGAATTTCAATTCTTATTAATGTTTCGCGTTGTCCTGTGTCTTTCATTGACATTTAATATTCATAAAATGTTAACATCACATAAATCAAAAACAGTAGAAATAATTTATTTCGGTAAATTAATAGCAATGTAAAAAAAGAGCTGAATCTTATTGTTGTAGTTTCATTGTTTTCTTATTATTTTTCAGTAACCAGGAAAGGAGACAAAGCGGAAGCGGTCGTCCCACCACCAAATCGCCAAATTAAAATCACCCAAGTCGAATCAACAAAATACATCCACGTTCGTCAAAACGGCGCATCAGTGCGTGTTTTCAGAGAAACCTCTGTATAGTACGCACGACACTTCTTGTATTATAGTTGTAAAACTGAAATTTTAAAAAGGAGGTTGCAGCAAACTAATTCAATAATAATAACAAAACACTGCCAAACTCTGAATAACAATTTACAGTTGGTGGAATTTAATCACTTAAAAGACAGGGTATTGTTTGTTACAAGGGAAAGGACGCTTTCAATTACCAGTAGTTCACAATTTTCATGGATTATTCATGCGGATGACTCCAGGTCGTAGTGGCTTGGGAATAAACATCTGTGCAAAACTTACACGAAAATGTACTCGATCACATGAAAATACACATAGAAATAATAAAGACAGAAGTGATGCAGTGGAAAAAATGCTGTGCTCAAAAGAAATCTTGGAGTCAGCTTCACTTTTCTTTCTTCAGATTTCACCTACAATTCAGTAGTTGGGAGGATTTCCCCTTTTTTTTTTTTTTTTTTTTGTAAAGGTTTCATCCTAAAAGTTTGAAATTTCCTAGTTGTTTGTCGCAAACTGCTATCCTATTGATGCAGAATGTAACATGTGTTTATGTGTGGGAACACATGTTTGACAAAGATATACAAAATTGAAAGAAATCATCTATCATAAACAGTTGAACACTTTAATTCATGCTCTGCGTTTCAATTTGTCTACGGATAGCACATTAAATCAAATCAATATCTTAACTTCAAGAATTGCTTTTTCCAAGTAAAATTGCAAGAATACTGAAATTAGCTTCTTATTATGGGGAAAGTAGATACGAAGTAAAAAGTATTAATTGAAAGTGCTAACTTGTAAATGTGACGAGTTTTGCAGCATTTAACAACGCAGAATTGTAATTCATAACTAAAAATTGCTGCCAAGTCTATTTTTGGGGAAAAGAATTAAAGAGATTGTTTTTTTCCTATCATCTCTCGAGCTTTTAGCATGAAATACGTTTTAGAATGTCACATACCGAGTAGTTTCGTAATTTCCAAACTTTCTTTCGGAAGTTGTAATCTCCAAAATTAAAGAAAGACTAAAGTTGTCGGAAGAAAGTTGAAAGGATCATCAAAATGTTCTGTGAATCTCCCTTTTATTACACGTGTTTATCGAAAGTCTCTGTTACCTCAAGAAATAGGAATATGGGCAACTATGCTGTTTTAAATGCTACTATTTCATACTTTCGCACGCTCAGAACTAAGAATGCTCTGAATTTAATATAATTAGACTACAAAAATAATAGTGCTTTACGAATGTATGTAAAAAATGTACATAGAATGTGTATTTGTAAATATTTACAGACCATACAAAATGCTAAAGTAGGTAATAGAATATTTTATAAGTACACATGAAAATTTGTGTGAATTTAACTAAATGGTATTTGTCAAGGAACAGTTAGGATGTTAAATATTGTTCCAAACACGCTATATTTGGTGTTGGTGTGTACATGTATAGTTGTGTTGTGGACGTGACTACTGTGCCATGTTTACCATGCTATCTCCACAAATGTACAGTTTACTGACCTGTGGAAACAGTAACAGGGCAACAAGGTGAATCCAACAAATTGTCGGTACGTTCGGGTCAGAGCCTTGCATCAAGATTCATAAAAATTATCCTACCAGGTATCAGCGTAGTAACTTTGAATGTTATATGCACCTCAGTTAACATTGTTTGACTTTATGCTTTCTAGTCACAATCATTTTATGTTGGTGATGTGAATACAATTGAGTTGATCTTAATGTAGCAGTTTTTTTCTGGTAATGTTCGACAAATGTTGCGGACTCTTGCAGTCACAAAGTCCGGTTAGTTTGCTGGTGACGGATTAATCCATGTATACTACCGATTGATTTAGTACATTTCAAAAATGAAGCTTACTTGGATGACGCGGGAAAGTCCGAAACAGTATTGTATATCCTTGAACATTACAATTCCGAATCCTTTAAACAATCCTATCATAGCTGGCCTGTGCATAGGTTAAAAACCAAAAATTTTGTGCAATGATAAATAAACTGGTAGCTATTGTCACAGACGTATTTACCTTGTCACCGTTATTCTCAAGCAGATTTGTCAATGAAATCAAAGCAGCTTATTAGTTCCCGAGGTCCATATTTATTAAATATTGACTATATAGTTGACATTTGTTAATGAAGGAATGTTTGAAATATGCTATAAGTAAACTTCTGGATATTACAATCTAGTGAACATGTTTTGCGACTTATCCCATGTGATTCTACGTATTGGTTTTAAAATTAACAGATTAACTATTTACTATTGAAATGACTTGCAATACAAAGATACTTCAGATGTTTATTGTTATGCATCTATTAACACTTTTTTATTGTATACAGTACATGTTTGTCCTTGTACATTTGTTATTCACTGTTGTAGTGAGTCAAGTTCAATGTGTTACCAATATCTAGTGTATCGACCTTCAATCTTGCAGACCACGTGAATGAACAGTTTATTGGAAGTGACTTCAAACACAATTAAGTGTCGGTCCGATATAAATGTGGTTCGCAAGACTTTAGGGCAACTGTTTGATTCTCTTTTTTTTCTAATAAATATATACCATTTAAGATAACTTGGAACGTTTTAAATGTTCAATTACTTACGGAAGTTTTGAATGATAACATGTTTTAAGGAATGCCTTTTAAATGAAGCAGCCAACGTCTTGGCAACCAGGTCTATCGAATGACATAACATGTATGTAATAATGACGTCATAACCAGCATGGAAAAAACCTCCACAAGAGAGTTCAGCATTTTCAGAATATTTACTTTTTGTTGGAAATTATTAAATTAATTCAATACACACATCAAAATAGATTCAGGTATTACAAACTATATATTTTCATCTTTGATTTCATACCATTAATTTTTAAACAGAGGGTCACTTTCACATCAAACACCCATTAGACCCCCCCCCACCCCCTTGACCCTGCCACCACTTGGACCCCTGCCACCCCTTGACCCCCTCCACCCCCTGGCAGAGCTTTGTGTACAGTTTTGGTCACTATTACATGAGCAGGACCACCTAGTCTTATCGAAATTCATTCGATAGACAATAACTGCGGAAAGCTAAGAATATTAAAATTCCAGTAAAACAACGGGATTACATGACTAGCCTTCAGATCGATGTGAAAAATGTATTCGATGTGAAAAATATTTACATCCCTGTTCATAAAGACATAGCAACGTCTGACACATATGAATAGTCTGACACTGGTAGGTAATATGTGGCTCATATATTGTGGTTATAAATGTGCAAGTCATCTTCACTGCTCATTGAAACTGAACGGCTCTGATCTCCTTGACTGGATCTCGGGAAGTCAATAACAAATACGCTGACTGTTAAATTTATCACGATCCTGTAAAAAAAAAGAGAAATAGCCTAAAGCAATGAAACTTAAACAAGCAATAAACTGAATATTTTGAAATTGTTAGTCCAGATAAAAGTCGTGATTAATAATAACGCCGGAACCCTCGTGGCTTTTTACAAGGCCCGACTGATTCCAGTTGAGTTGCATATTTACCGCCCGCATCCGAAGGATGGGGAAGGTAATATTTTCACAGGTGTGTGCCCGTTCACAGGGAGGATATCCCCTGGCCAGAGATGCGGTACCCGCCTCCCCCGGCAAGGGATGGGGTACCCCCACCCTCCCAGCCAGGGATAGGCCCCCCCCCCACCCGGATAGGACAGCAGAGCGAGCACTTACTACACGGCGGGCGGTATGCCTCTTGCGTTCACGCAGGAGGACTTTCTAGTTTACAAAAATGTTCACTGCTACAATGATTCAGACTGACTGAAATCTTTTGTGTAAAAAAGCCGTGACGGTAAGTTCCTACCATACAGACACTATAAGTACGATTATTTTAGTACCTCTCTGTTCATGCTTACCAAAATAAATTGTCTGGGATGAGGACAATTTCAAACACCAACAACGAAATAACAGCAGTTAATATCTAAAATGTAAACATTGAAATATTTGTCACCTAAATAGTCTCGAAACTAAATATTTAATCAAATTAAAATAGGTCACATCAGGAGTCACGTTTTGTTAAAAAAAATCGACAAGGAACGTGAAAAGGAATACCTTGGCTAAACAATAGATGAGGTCAATATGAAGAAGAACCTTCGGTCGCGTTTTTAATCTTACTTTACTGAGGCAAAGAAATGCTCCAAAAACTCCACTGAAAAGAAAAAAGCTTTTTGTAATTTAAAAATATGTATTCACAAGGCCGGCTACTTCATTGATAAATAATACTTGTTTATGTATTTTTGTGACAAGCACAACTTTGTCAAAGGTGGAATTTACCTGCAAAAACAGCCAATATAAAATCTGTACAAATCCCAAAATGGGTATTGCTTTGCTGCCAAAACATCCCCTACAAAATAGGCAACTATTTCATGGAGTTGGCGGTTTGGCGACTGGTGTTTCAAGTTCTACTCCAGAAAATATGTAGTAAAAGATTCATGAGGTGGTTCGGCGCGAAGGCTGGGCACGAAAGGCGCAAAGGGTGAAAAAGCTGAGCGAAAAGGGTATGGAGGGGCACAAAGAGTGGGCACAAAGTGTGCGAAGGCTGAAGGCAAAGGTACACAGGCTGAGCATGAAGGGCACAAAGCTTCATTCTGATTGGTTGGCTTCCCATCACCTCATTCCAAATGCTAAATTTTTACCAATCACTCTGCAGTAAAATATTTCTCACTCTCATAAAAGTGCCAAAGGCTCCCCACCATCCTTTCCCCAAAGTTTGCGGGCACCCAACTAAATCACTGAGCTGACTCTAAACGAACCAACAAAAATACTTCATCGTGCAAAGTCATAACAGGCTGACCCACTGCTTTGATGTACCCCATTATGATGTAATAATGGCATTTTGTGGCAACAAGGCATATTCCCCAAATCCCCTGGACCCCCAACTCAATCACTAAGCTGACTCTAAACGAGACAGCACTACCCTGCATCGCAGCGGTTTCTAATCTCTCGAACCAAATAATGTCATGATGTTGAACTTTACAGTTCCATGACATTTTTGTGACATTGCGTCTGACAGAGTTTTGCGTACAGAAACGGTCACTATTTCACCAAGAGGTTCACTTAATGTTTCGAATTCTTAATTCCAGAGATAATGAAACACAAATCTGATATTACACTGTATCGAGAAACGTTTTCTTACCAAATAGGTAGCTGGCTGGCGTAAGTATGAACACACTAAAATATGATGTAAAATAGAATTACAAGTGTGCTTAGATAAATGGAATGTTCACATTGTCTGACACCGAGACCAATACGGAGACCGATAAAAAATGGTCTGTAAAGAATTGTGTGGAGGTATTCATACCGCACAGAGATAGACAACAACACAGATTCCCATTGGGTTCTGTGGCCATTTTATCGGTATCAATGTCGGTCTTGGTCTAGGTGTCGAGCAGTGTAAACAGTGTAATGCTGAAAAATCATTTATGTTATCACGATTTCAAGATACATTCTATCAAGAATTTCAGTGTGAAGTCTTCTTCTTCAATTAATATTTTTACTACACGTCAAATTACTGGTTGCAAACCGAGACTTCCATCAACTGCCATTTACCGACTGTAATGAAGTCGTCTTAAGTTCATAAATGAATTGCTCTACTTTACAACATGGAATAAGACGCCTCCCATCAATAGTACGAGGCAAACGTCCATAGCCCACGTTCCAATTACTCGTATGTGGGGACAGGGGTTTCCTTCCTGCCCACTGTCAACAGAATCACACATACAACTGAACCATTGTACGTGGTAGGTAAATTTAATTCAAATTTACAACATACCTGTAAATGTAATTGCAGAAAACTCTATCCTCATAACTTAGTGTTACCCTGTCGTCCATCATTTCCTCATAAAATCTGTAGAAACCTAAAATATGCAGAACATTATTCTTAGCAAATGAGTCAAATTACGTTTTCTGTATCTGACTTCTCAATTGTTCATGAAATGAAAGGCCACAAAGGTTTATCTGAGTGTTTTCATGTTACAGCACTAAATTTTCGAATATCCTAA
The DNA here is from genome assembly GCA_038406175.1 of Haplosyllis leylae. Classification (NCBI taxonomy): domain Eukaryota; kingdom Metazoa; phylum Annelida; class Polychaeta; order Phyllodocida; family Syllidae; genus Haplosyllis; species Haplosyllis leylae. The sequence goes on from JBCAUG010400804.1 coordinate 15,765, forward strand.
TCACTTACCAACAGACAAGATATGAATAGCAGCCCATCTGTAACCAACAGGATTAAACTGAGGATCTGTCCAACACACCATCAATGTCGAGATGAGTAAAAATATCACAGCCACATATCGACTGAGCTTTATTCCCTTAAAATAAAACAGAAAGCCCAAGGCAGAACAGTAAACCTCAAATAAAGTAATGACAAGCTCTTTTTTTTTACCGCCCGCGTTCGTAGTACGACGGGAAGGTAACAGTTTTACTTTGTCTGTCTGTTCACCACGGGGTGGGGGTATCCCAAACCATGCACATAGCCAGGGGGTCTGTCAAGGGGGATCTATCTGGGGGGGGGTACCCCAAACCATACATGTAGCCAGCCAGGGGGTCTGTCAAGGGAGATCTGTCCAGGGGGGTACCCCAAACCATACACATAGCCAGGGGGAAAAGGGGGTGTACTCAGGCCCACAGCCGGGGGAAAAAATAGCCCTGTGATGGGCTGAGGTGGTTTAAGTTGAATGTGTCAAAAAGATGTCAATTGCCAAATAATCAAAC
>JBCAUG010400915.1:5449-16300 GCA_038406175.1 Haplosyllis leylae
TTTTTTTTTTTTTTTTTTTCCCCCCCCCCCCCCCCCCCCCCAGTGGCCGATTCCACTTATGTATGTCAATCCACAAAGTTCTGTCTTTCAATATTGTATCTCCTTAAATCCTGACAATCACATTTTTCCCAAACCCGACGAATGTGCTCCAAAATCACATCTTTTTGAATTCATTTTCACCGAACTGTCAGTGAACTGAGTGTTGTAAAAGAATAAATCAGTGTGTTTTTAACACTATACTTTGGTGAGAAAACCAAAACCCCGAGTGCAATTTTGCCAGTCTTTTTCTTCTTTGCGAACCTTTCAATCAAATTTCACGACCGCAAACTAACAGTGAGTACGGGTGGGGCTCAAGGAAAAGACTTAGTAGTACTACAGCATAACTACTACTATCATGACTGTTTTCAAAGAAAAATCACCAAGCTTATTTCCAGTTTATATCAAAATATCCGAGACCAGTCTGTGCAATCCGTTTACCTTTCCTTCCGTGGAGAGGAAAGAAAATGAATAATGGCTCGTGCACCTTGTATCATTGTACGAGGAATGCGAAGAAGAGAACAATCAATTAGCAGGAAAAACTGGCCGACTGGTTTCAGCACAGAATGATAAAGGAGAAGAGTAAAAACATTTCCATATGTGACTACAGACATCCAAGTTAACTAAGATTTGTTTTTATTTGCACAGCTGAAAAACGCTATACGATAACATAGTCATTTAAAGCATAAAAATTCTCGTTAATTTTGGCTATTGAAAACGACAAAAAAAATTCTGCCCCCCCCCCCAAAAAAAAAAACCCAAGTTCAAATTTTGATCACAACTATACTTATTGCTAATGTTCAAATTGTAACCAAAACATTCCATTTGCGTACCAGACGGACCCTCTGTCGTAATGAAGGAGATGGGTTTACTGTGTGAGAAGTGAATCTAGTTACACCATCCTGGGGATCGGTTTGATGCCGAAAATTGAAAATGCGGTGAACTTCTGCTTATCTCTCACTAGCCCCTGAGGAGTTCTTACGCAATATTTCCTGCAGCTGTACACTGCACCAATGACATGTTTTCCTCTTACAAATTACGCGAGGAAATAGGCTGAAAAGGGGAAGGTAGCTTTGATCTACGCCTCTAACTACAGCGATGGAGATGCTTTCAATATAGTCTGGCTCGTCAGGAGGCTTGTGCTTCATAACATTTTGTCAGTTATAAATCTGTTGCTCAAGCTCAAAACTAAATTAATATTGGTGACCTTTTCAACATTTTTCCTCTTTCTCAACTTTTTTCCTCTTTCCAACTTTGCTAAGTCTTCTAAAAATCTTTTGAGGACCTTGTTGATGAAGTAAAAGGCGCCGGGTGGTGGGGGAGGGGCTTGTTTTATATCATTTTAAACAAGAACATTGGTCTGAATGACAATTCTTAGGATGCTGACTTCTTTTCCTGAGCTGTATTAAGATTGTGGGTGACTTTGATACACTCATGTTCCAATTGGTACAGCTTAACAAGACTTATTGAACGGGAAAGAAAAATTCGAAAAATTAAACAAAAACACCCTTAGAATGAAACCTACATCCATCATACCACAATTTCATTTGCTCTTGACGGTTCTATCATTGATCTGATTGGCCAAACAACAGGAACAACACGTACTTCGAAAAAAATTGGTACATTACACGAGAGGTCACAATGCGGGTGAAGTCTAATGTGATACAGGTCACTTTCTCCTCTTGACCTTGACACGTATTCAAACACCCACCTCCCGATCACCTGTCCGCAATTTGCGCTCATAATTGCGATGCATTTTCCCCAATTACCAGGTAATCTTCGCAAGCAAAGGCTTTAAAGAAGTAGGCATTCCGCATAACAAATAGAGGTCTTCCTTCGTATTTGATCTTGGCCTCCCGGTGTTACGATCCTTCCTACCTTGTAAACTTTTGCGCAGCCAAACATTGGGAGTTGTTCGTCAGGTCTGCAGGGTGGCAGACCTGGGTCATATTCTGGATGTATTGTTCCAAGTTTTTTTTTGTTGAAATTTAACCATCCAGCGTTGAGAAAAGCACAAATCGTCATTGATTTTAATGGGAAATTTCTCATTCAGAATTTATATTTCGTTCGGTCAGGTGAGCACTGGCAACCTTAAAATGAGGCAATTTTTGGGACTCTGAAGTCAAAGTTTAAAAAAAGGTGGATCATTTTCAGATCTCTCCCAAGTTATTCCTGTGACATTTGAAGCGCTAAACATACGCTTCGAAATTTTCACTATCCCAAATTTGAGAAAAATGAAGATTACCATTGATTTTAATTGGTCCTTGGTGCTCTTTTTCATGAATTGGCCGGTGAATATTACTTAAAATTTCATCAATATCTTAAAACTAGCAAGAGCCCATCCTCTGGACGGTTCTAATGGTCTAATTTATCAGCTGAACCCCTCCCATTCCCAAGCAAGAGCCACCATACACATCTAATGCACATGTCCAAGTTACCCACCATGCTGCCAAATTGTGAGGTTACATAGTCAACCACAAGCAAATTTAAGTGACGATGCTATATTTTTCTGTTAAATCCTTGTACTGGCGGGTCTCAAATTTGCATCCAGTGATTTCAGGCTCTCCTCTTTTTCTTCTTCTTCTTTTTTGCTCTGCTCAAAACATACGCAATTAGGACCTAAATTTTGTTTGTAGAAATTGCCAGTTCAATCTCTTTTACCCAAGGAATGCCAGTTTTATCATCTTTCGAAAAAGTAAGGATTTGAGATTTTAGAAGGCTGTAAATAATACATGTACAAACCAACTTTTCTTTTCCACCTCCTAATTACACACAGAAACTTTCAAAGTGAAACTTATGCTGCGACAAAAAGAGGTGGCGCGCCGCAAGGAAGGTAAATAGTCGCAAATTTAGTAGAAAACACACCTGTTCTTGAAAGAATTTGTCGGTTCTAACTTTTCAAAGGTCTTTCAAACGGAATGTTCCACCTACACTACAACTTAAAGTTAAAAACAGCTTGATTTCTTACGGTGTCAAAAGGCCAAAGTAATGCAAACCTTGTGACCTTTTCGAGATATTATCCTTCATCGATACCCCATCACTATTGCCTACTTCTTGGCTTTTCAACCTGGGAACCTTCTTTCTGGCCCAACACATTTTAAAATCATTACTCAACTGGCCGCACAAGCAAAAGCCATGAAACACATGTGCACAGAAGACAATTATGGACAGCATACGTGTGCACAGGCCAATCATTGCACATTACAGCACCTTTTGTAATAGGTGAACCCCACCCTGATGTCAATTTATCTTCAAAGCCTAAATTTAATCACCTTGACCTATTTTAGTATTGCGTTTAATAAGTCACCTGTGCCATTTCAACCTCCTAAATGCCTTCGCCGAAAAAAAAGTTCTGGACAATTTAGAGACAGCTGACTACTGCCTGAAGGAGGATCCATACATCATTTCCCATGTTCTCCCTCCTCCTCCTTGATGATCTTCGTTTCATTTGCAGATTACCACAAACTACGATTTGTTTATTTACTGGGAACAATACAGACAACTTTCTCTTTGGCAGTTTTCTCCTTGCGCTTTCTGGGGTGCGCAAGAAATGGAACAAGTGGTGACCACATTACCTTTCCAACAGAACGTTGCAACATAAAAGGTCGAAAATGTGGTGAACACTTCATATCAATGACAAAATGTGCACCACTTAGTAAAAACTTACCAAAAAATCCCTATTGTTTCTTTCGGGTAGAATGGCTGTTAAAAGCGTATTACTCACACACTACATACCAACGCATTGGGTGGTCTGTTGCTAGTTATCCTTTCAAATAAGGGTCAATGAACTATAACATTTGACTGGTTTTTGATCCGATCCAGTCCATCTTTGAAACAGGGACATATGGCCACCACTACTGGATAAGCAAATCTTCTAATCTCATGTACTGCTCAGGTGGGCGACACGTTTTGCGCACATATTTTACGTATATAAATCTGCACACATTAACTGGTACTATGCGCCATGGTCAGTGACATATCTCCGAGCTCTGTTCATTTTTATGTACTTGGCAATACCTTCAGGTTTAACGCTTGTTAAATCATTTTGCAACGAAAGCTGTCTGCACAAATTAGACTCAACGTTGCCCCGGTACAGTGCTATGACGTACCGAACTGTTTATGGAAATTGATGATATCTGCAAATGTCAGTGTCAACGTTTCTTCCTTAACTTTGCCAGCCTACGTCAAGGTCTGGACTCTTCTTATGACTGAGTTTACAAGATACATAGTTTGCAACAACGAAGCGGATACATACTGCCATAAAGTGTTCAATGGAAGAAAAGTGAAAATAAAAACATATACAAGTCTTCCTAGAAATACATTTCTGGTTCAACAAAAACAAGAAAATAAAAAGATAAAATCGGCACAGGTGAATTAACCCAAATACATTACACCTGTAGTTTCTAGCTGAAAAAAAACTATGACCTATTTCCAGTAATATTTCATCTTAAATTTCACGGAACTAATCATCCTCCTCGAAGGAAAAATGGTTGTGTAACGACACGATGGCCGGAATTCCAATTAACTAAATCAACATCAGCGGCTTTAGCTATCAGCATATTTTCTATTTCCCATTTTCAGGCTCAATACCTTCCCCAAAAAGCAAACCAATGTTAAGCATCAAGGTGGTGAAAAGGTTAGCAGCAACATTTATCACAGGAGTACTTGTCAGCGAGCAGTATTATATGTTTAACTGTTTCTTGGCAATACTGTGATTTATCATGCTAACATGCTGATCCGGAAATATGAATTCATATTTGTTTTCAGGTGGATCCTGCCATCCGCAGTTTGGTCATACGAAAGTATTTTCGTGCAGTCATGTCTCCTCTACAGAATAGATATTGGAACCTCAGGGAAAACGGACCGTATCGTCGTATTCTTCTCTGTTCTACATGTAATGGTAACGGTTACTTAGTTTCGCTCAAAAATGGAAAGCTGTAAATACGCTAGTATGACCTAAAACGTCGTGTCAGTGTTGTAGCAAGTCATTTCGGTGGGCCGAACTGCTTAATACGCTTCCTGTGTGAAATCTTACCAGACGATCATGCCACTGCTTGCAATGTAACGCGCCATAAAACCATGGGATAAGTAGTGTTGATCTACAGCCGCAAAGGAACGTTTGCCACAACAGCGTAAATTTGTCAAAAATGATGTGCGGCTTTGTTCCGAAATGTTGAATTTTTTTTTAAAAAAAATTGTTTCCGTAAAAGGAATAGATTGACACATTAATAGACAGCATTAAAGTCGGATAGAAGTTATCAACCAGGTGGGATATCTTGTTTAACGCCTCAGGGGTTATCTTACCTTGGGTTCAGTCCGTTGATTGGCAAGGTATTGTTTGTCAGTGGTTTCCCACTGGCTGTTGCATTGATTTGGTTAATCTGTTTCACTTTCTGTCTGTTTCTATGATCCTTGTCCTTTTTCTTCTTTTGGTTGTTCTTGGGAGCTTTGCCGATTCGCTGACTAGAACTGGTAGTTGCCACCACGGATGGTACCGTTGAGGTTACCATACTGGTGGTCAGGGACGCCGAAGCATTGCTTCCAGAGGATGTAGGAACACCACTCCTGGACCCAACGGTTGTCCCACTTACCGGTGACACACCACTCACGGCAGGAGTTGTGCACACCGCTCCAGGTGGCGGCGGTGACGGAGCCGCCGTCAGAATATAAGAATGTGAATTAGGACCACCAGTAGCTGTCAACTGTAACATTTTGGGCATGCCACCTGGCAGATTCAGTGTCTGTTGTAAAACTTTGGAATTTATCAAGTCATTGAGAATTTGAGCTTTGGTCTCTTCAGATATGGTCGTGGTACCTGTTGATGGTGTTATAGAAATAGAATGTGTCGCTCCTGGCTGAGAGTTCGTAGAAGTTATAGGCTGTATCTGTATGTGTGCCAGGACAGGCTGCTTCTTTGGAACTCCTCGGTTTACTGCTGTCGCCATACCTTGCGGCGTCGCTACAGAGGTACCTGGTTGTTTCTGAGGTGTCTGTTGCTGCTGCTGTTGCAGTTGGGGAGGCTGTGAATGCTGTTGTGGTTGTACTTGCTGCAATGGTTGCACTGGTTGAAGCTGAGGAGGCTCACTGGCCGTCACGCTTTTCTGTGGTTTCAGAAGAGAGGAAGAGAATTGAGTTTGCACCTGTGGCTGTAAAAGAGGTGGCTGAGCCAACTGTGGCTGACCGGTCACCGAAGTCTGTTGTGGCAGCGACTGTCCCAGCGACAATTGTGGCATCTGTATCAGAGTTCCCGCTTTGTTCTCATTCGCCATTTTAACCAGATTGACATGAGCTGCTTGTGCCTGAGCCAAGGTCTTCTTGAGTTCATCTTGCTGCTTCTGCGCCTGATCCTGCGCCTCTTTTAATTGTTTCTGTGACAACTCCAGCTGCCTCTTCAACTGGTCGATTTGCGACTGTTGTTGCTTAAGGATCTCTTCCTGAGTCACCAAAGACTTTTGTGCTCCTGGTACAGAACCTAAAGGAAGTGATGTAGCTTGGCTAACTGATATAGATGCTTGGTAAGTTGACTGTTGTGGCTCTGTCTTGATTTGTTGCAACATCACTAGCTGCTGCTGTTGCGAGTTTTGTGATGCCGCTATGGCCTGTTGATTTTGCTGTAGCTGTTGAAGTTGCTGTTGAATGAAGTTAGTCTGGGCTTGCAGCGCCTGGGATTGAGCTACAGTTTGTGCAACTGACTGTGTCTGTGATTGAGCCAGGGAATTTATCAACTGCGCTTGTGTCGCCTGTAGATTCTGCGCAGTCTGGTGTAGCGTAGTACCAGTGCGAGAAGTAGCTGTGGATGCTGCAACCTGTATTTGTGGCAAACTCTGAGAAATCTTAAGACCCATACTTTGAAGTGACTGCCCTACCAGATTTCCGGACGACTGTGACCCTTGCAGTTGTAACTGTAAAGCTTGAGGTGTTACCAACTTCGTCTGGCTCGTCTGAGGTTGTCCATGAAGCTGTGGTGGACTCATTACGTTCTGGACTTGTGGCATTGATATTGGTGTTGTGGATTGGCAGGTCTGTGGTGACGCAGTCAAACCTTGCTGAGGAGAAACTGCCGTGAACTGTATCTGTTGTGGCGATGGTGTGTGCTGGGACACCACAGAGGCAGGTCGTGACGCCGGCAGCGGAGGTGGCGGTGGGGGAGGAGGTGGGACCAGAGATCCAACAGCCGCGGTAGATGCAGACAAGTTTCCCAGGCTTCCACTCAGGTCTATGTCCATAGGAGCTACTGAAGGAGGTCTAGACTGCACTTGGCCATCAATAGCCATGGGAATATTACTTTGACTTCCACTGAGGTCACTTTTCAAACTAGGTTGCAGACCTGGTTGCAGCATAGGTGGCGACGCAATGTCCATATTGTAATCAGACGGTGACAGGGGCCCAGAAAGTATTGAAGCATGAGATGTATTCAGCTCTGATTCCACCGTATTTGTTGGTGACAGGGGTGGTGAACCTATCGTCATACTAACTGAAGATTCGTCCACTGAAGACACACTTGGTGGCGGTATGCTTTGTGGAGTTATTGGCTGTATGTTAATAACGCCACTTATTGTTGACAGGCTGGCAGGTGACGTCACAGAAGTGTCTGATTTTACCAAATTACCACTAGCAGTAGTCACCTCAGGTCGGAAGCCGCTATTTACAGCGCTCAGAATCTCCTCTTGGAAATTCTTCAGTCTTTCAATAAGCACAGGCTTTGGTCCAGAGACAGTGAGACCTCGTTTTTTACATTCTGCTTTTAGTTCAGCTACTTTAAAGTCCTCCATAGTTTTCATCTTTTGTCCACCTTGAGTACTGGCCTGCGTTGTCCCAGTTACATTAGACAATGCAGTAGCTGTAGTCATTGTGTTCGTTCCAAAGTTGGACGCCGCCGTTGTGAGCATGAACGACGTCACAATTCCACCTTCTGAGCCAATGCCCATAGAAGTGGCAGGGACAGAAAGAGGTCTGGGGAGAGGAGGAGGTGGCGGAGGTGGAGGTGTCGGAGTTGGAGCTCCTACGCTACCAGGTGGAGTTGGCGTGAGAGTACCAGACGTTGGGAGGAGCCCCCCGCTCGTTATCGACGCTTCACTACCACTACTACTTAAGGGTTGGCTTCCCCCTGCTGCAGACTGAACTATCAGCGGTAGGTTTTTATGCGACTGCTGCAATTGAAGTTCCAATTGTAAGAATAATTGCTGCTGTAGCATTCTTCTGTGATGCGGAGTATCATCACTTGCCTGTGGGAAGGCAGTTTGTTCTGCGGCTGCCCCTTGCGAATTTGCCTGACTAGTTGATGTCGGAACTTGCTGGTTCTTCACCACGTTCGGTGGTCCCTTGTACTCATGGAATTTTATCACTTTACTCTTCTGAGCACTACTCTTGGGTTTAGGTTTTTTGATCCTATTCAGTTTGTTAGTATTGCTAAGACTACTGCTCCCAGAACTACTCTTGCCTCCCGAGGAACTACTGCTAACACTACTTGGGCTGCAAAATGATACACTGCCGCCTGACGTCGAACTGGAAGTGAATGACTGTGACGTGATTGGTGGGATAGATTGCTTTGTAAATACAAAACTGCTTCCCGGAAGGGACACATTATGTCCCTGTGCCATTTTCTCCAGAAGAGGAGTGATGTCTGGAGGTGCTGGGATATCAGAACCACTGAGTGCAGTTTCTCCATCTCCAAGCTGAAACTGTGCGTTGCTGAAGTCTGTGCCAAATTCCAGGGCTGCCAACAACTGCTGAGGCGACGGTTCACCTTCGCTGGCGTTACTGCTGTCGTCGTCAAACAGAAGAACTTTATCTTTGACAGTGAGGGCACCGGCTGTGCTTTGAAAAGTGAGTCGCCCGTCTGAAAGAAAAGGGGCATAACGAATACTATTTTTGTCTTAATTTACTTAATTTCTATTCTACAAGTAAGGAATTTAATTCGGCTGTTTTGGGTGATATTCCTTCCTCAATATGCATAACAGATGCACTTCAAAATTTCTGAACTCTTAATGAAACATCACATGTGCCATTACTTATTTCGTGACTCGTAGAGAATTACCTTACTGATGGAAACGGGGTTGCTTCATGACTATTTTGGGAATTTTTCCAGGCGAGGAGAAAATTATTATTTTCCTGTGGATTGGATCATGCCAGGTGAGGTTGAAATGAACATCAAAACAAACATCCTAGTTGGGGGGGAGGGGTGGGGGTACCCTATCTCAGCCAGATCGGAGGGCACAGACAGGTGGCCAGATGGGGGCCGGGGGGGGGAGGGGGGCAGATGGGGCAGGAGGGCCAGATGGGGAGCCATGGGGAATAATCAGTAAACACCCTTTGGGTCCAGTCATGACATGAAACAACATTAACGAGTCATCAAAGTGGAATTCTTCACTCCTTGATATTTTATTTTTTGTTACCTTGAATTGCTCCCTGCAATTGAGGATCAACCTGCAGAATCTTGTTTTTGACCAAATCCAGTGGACCTGGTCGGTTTGCCAACGCATCACTCAGGCTATCCTGAAGGCGCGCCCGCTTCAGTTGTCTCTGTTTTGCTTGTAGTGAAGAGTCAACCAGGGGACTGGTGTCTGCAACGTAAATGAATAAAATGATACCTCATCCACACTTAGTGGAGAAAACATCGTGATTCCGTAAAGCACGAAGTTGCTTTTCATTCTCAATTGGCAGCAAAATTATGTGTTTTAATTGGGATAAACATGCTATTTGATTACATGTTAATTGGATTTTTTCCTATGTTTAATGAAGGCTTGCTATGCTATCAAAGCCCCACACACATCAAAAATTGTTTTAATTTTAGTTTTACTTTCGTTGCTGAATGTATCTGTAACTGATACATACCTTCTAAGATATGCTGTTGCACCAGGGAGGTTCTGGGAGGTCTGTGTTGTATCTTATGTTTTATTTGGTCTCCAACCTATCAAAGATAAAATAAAACAAGTAAAAATTTAATACCGAAACACCAGAAATATCTTGAAATATCTGGCGTCAGTATTTGTAACAAAAATTAAGTCTTAAAGAAGAAAACACGCAACGGTGAAAAACAAGACAGACTGAAAATTCCCCAATGGAAATAAATTTTACTTCTTCGTACTTTTTGTACCACAATCTCTTCAGTCTTAGGTACCGCTATTTGGTTGAAGACCTTTTTCCTCCTTTGAACTTTAATGAAAATAACGCTGATCTTTTTCCGCAGGTACATGTAGATCTGACTTAGATGTCAAGCAAAACATACTCATGTTTATTCTGATAATATATTACATAACCCGACTTTTAAGCACAATTTGATCATAAGGTAATGATGGACAGTAACCTCCTGCCATCTTCAACTAACCAGCTTCAAAGAAGACTGCACAGAAACCCCTGTCGTCAAGAAATGAGTTCCTTGATAACAGTACGTGATTTTTCAGTTAACTGTCGTAGAATATTTTACGTATCAAGTGATACCCACTTTGAAACAACGAACCGTTATTGAAATGTTTTGATGAAGATTTAATGTCATTTGTAAAAGTTGATAAAACGTCTCAGTTATTTGTCAATTAGTACATTTCGACTGTCGAAATTTCCATCCTGTTATCACACTGGGAGAGAATTATTGAAATGAAGCCAATATATATCCTACTAACCTTTACCATTAGTCTAATTGTAAGTCCTAATGAACTCTTTTAGTTGTGCACAAAATGCAGTTGGCACAACGGGTTTACACAATGTCGAGGGATATTTTGAAACCCATTTTACAAACAAGAAGAAAGTCCTCCTGCGTGAACGCAAGAGGCATACCGCCCGCTGCGTAGCCGACCTATCCCCGGGGATTCATGTCCC
>JBCAUG010401026.1:0-16299 GCA_038406175.1 Haplosyllis leylae
TATATATATTTAGTCCGCAGACTGAGGTCTTGCTTTGCCAGAGCTGCTGATTTCAGAAACAAGACTGCGGTCTCACATGGTGATACCGGTTTACATATTAATCGAGCTCCAGTGCACGAAGGGTTAAAAAAATGTAAATATCTGAAAAAATAATACATAGAAGTGATTATGGTATAGATATATTGTAAAAACTAAATTATTATGGAAAACACATGAATGAATATTAAAAAGTCAGAAAAAAATACACTGTTACATATGTAACAGGTTGAGATTGCAGCATTATGAAAACTGAGGAGAGGAGATGAGCTGCACCTGTATTTGGCTTCTGTTGGCCAAAAGAGCGTCAATCCGGACCCCAGACACCTCCTCATTGTTTCCCACGCAAACCCCATGCATGGATCATGCATGAATCATGTGTAAATCATGCATGCCCGTTCATCCCTCAAACAACATCCAATCAGTGCAAAGACGGCACATGCACAGTCCCGGGCACCAATCAGTAAATTGCATGACCAATCACCAATCACCATTTGACATGTAAGACTGTATTCCTACTCACCCCCTCATATACCTACAGAATTAACCAATGTTTCAATCGAGATGGAAGTGGTAGCTATTTGAGTTAGTGTGCTCTAGTACCTAGCTTAACCTCAAAAGGCGCTTAATAATTCTATCCCTTTCCCAAGTTACAACCCCCTCATTGGAACTACTTTGTGTAGGTGTATCAATATTCTGGTGGTTAGGCATGAGGTATATAAGGGGAACATCCCCTAAGAAAGTAGGACCTCCAGCATTAACCACTGACTGTTCAGTGTCACATAGCAACAGCAGTAACTTCTCAGGTATCCTTGAGGAGATGGGTCAACTCTCCACTCAGGATCTGCCCAAATTGCACCATTCAGGCTGTTTCAGCCACTTTAGAGCTTTTAGCAATGCTTTCAGATCCTGAGGAGGTGGAAGAGCTGAACTTATTTCTCATGCACAACTTGTTACTTATATGCAATTCTAGAGGCTTTATAGTGATTGTACATGTAATTCTGAGGAGATCAATTGGATTCCTAAATTGTGATTCTTGTACTTATAAATGTCTTTGTTTTGCAGAGTTTCTTGGCTGTGTCTTCTCATGTTCCACATTTGAATCATCTGTGAGCCAGTTGTGCCCAAAGTGTACTATTTGTGTCATCTAAATGTGCATTAACTGTTTGTAAGTTGTGTTTGGCAACAGACTTTCATCCACCCCCTCAAGAACTCCTCAATCTGAGACAATGGCTGATTCTACCATTCTGCATTATTTGGACATTCTACAAGCCTGTTTGTACATTAATGTTACCTCCTCATGGAGTGACTGTTGATCTGTATCTTCCTATGTCAAACCAGTCTCAGGAGCAACAATAAAGACTGTGCCTAATCTGAGTGTTTGTATGCTTCATCGCGTGGACGGTCAGCCCATCAGAAGTCTACCCCCTCACCCAGTAGTACAGTCAGCAGCTCCTCCTTCACAAATAGGTCCAGTGCACGAACTAACACCCATGAACAACTGCTGTCACCCCCTGAGATTAAACAACTCTTGCTCTCCTCACTGACCTGGCGGACACTCAATTCTGACTGGGGTTGAGTTTTACTACACAAACCAAGCTAGTGTAAATATTGGTGACATACATATTTGATGACTGATTTTTAGGAAGTATTTTATAGTCCATATCAAAAATAATTGATTGGCTTTGTTGGTCAATAATTTCTCCAGTCTACACTTTGAATGACACTAAAATATGTCAGACTTTTTTTTTTGTGATCCATCCGCCATGTTAAACCAACATAACAATGCGTTTGTTGATAGAAGTAGCCGTGGACCACGATTCCAAGATTTCAAAATGTTTCATTCAAGGAGGAGAAGGTTAAGTCTTTGTACCTTTGTACAAGGGATTTTGTACTGATGCACAAGTTAACCAGAGCTTATATTAATATACTCTTTAATGCTACCAAATATTTCTTGATACAATTTTTTGAAGTAACGTTGGGACATGTGTTAAATAATGTTCTCAGGCATCTTCCGAATTCTAACATGTTCTCATTAAATTACAATCAAGTCTCATACAGTTTGATCGGACAAGAGAAATCAAGGATATCCTTCTAAAAAATCACCGGACTGCTGGGGAATATATCTCATTTTATCAACACTACAATTTTAGAATTTCGGTTAGTTTGCAGAGTTGATCACACTCAGTGAGGTAAAAAGTAAGATTGCAGAAAAAAATTCTTAAAAATAAAACGTTAGAAGAAAGTATACGTTGTCCCTAAATGGAGATACATTCTGTAGACTCTACAGAATCACAAGAAAACAAAAATTATCCAGCAGTAAAATGTTACCCCAGTGCGAGTTGAACCCAGGGCCCCTAACTTTAATGCCATGTATGCTACTGTATGAGCTAATTCCCTATTTGCTGGAAGTCCCAAGACCTTTAGATCCTTCTATAGCCACGATCCATTGATTTCGAAAAATTCTCGATGCCAAAGATCAACGTTTCAACTCCATTCACTACATCTGCAGAGGTGTGAAGCAAACCATTCAATTGGTCTATTTTGTGCAGAATTATGGTGTCCTAATGCTATAGAATTATCCTTATGTTTTAGACTGAGAATTTCAGCCTAGCCTCATTGGCTCAAACTGTTAGAAGACGCAGTCACTGTTCGGCACAATTGGTCGTAGGTTTGAGTCCGATCAAGTTTGAGTCCGGACAAGTATGTAGGTAAAAAGGGGCTTGGCGGCCATTCTAGCCACCAGGAGGGCCACAGGTATCACATCAGAGTTGAGGTGAATCTATTGCATACAAGCTACTTTGAAGTTCAAGGCAGACATTACCAAAAGTCCACAACGGGGTTATCAGTAACCCCACAAAAATGACAGGTTTCTCTTTCGCCTGCTGAAGCTGCCATGAAGGGCATTCACGCGTGTGTTGAGTACGAAAAGAAGACACTAAGAAACGAAACAAAATCACAATTGGTCATATAGTTTGTCAGTTACATTTCTTCCAGGTGAAGCTATGTGCATCTCATTCTTTAAAACATGACAAATTTCACATTTGTAGCCACTTTCGGACATTGTCCTTTTTCCAAATGGAATTGCTCATTCCAGGGGCTCTTACATAGACACATGTGGTTTTTCTACAGAAGTTTTCTCAAGGGAAACTAATGGCATAATCTAATCCCCTACGGGTCAGAGACATTGCACATTGACTTCACCTGTAGCTATCAGTCTTAAGGTCTGTTCACACAAATTGTCAATGCGCGCTTTTTTCTTCGTACGTAATGGAATCTATGGTAACAGGTGTTCACACCTACGGGCGAAAATGCAAAGAATTGGTCCAGATCTATTGTCTGAATTTGCATCAATGCCACCATTGAAACAATGTTAAATTTAACCAAATACAAACGCATTTCGTAGAAGCTAAGAAAGGGTGTGAACAAGGGACAAATGTAGCTGAAGACATTCCATTATCGTTTTGCAAGTAGGTTTGTTCCTGTGTCTTTACCAATGCGCTGTGGATCACATAATTGGGAAATTGAATCTGAAGATGTGTTAACTCCAGGCAACCTTATGTACAAAGCTTAAGCAGATGACTTGAAAAGACACGCTAACAACATGGCATGAAACGAATATTTAAGAACTGTAAAGCTCCTAAATAGCATTGCAAACATTCTGAACACCAACTTCTTCAAAGAAGCAAATAAGGTTTACTTCCAGCAAGATTTAATACACGTGGAGTAAGCATAGGGGATTTAATATTATGATTATTCACTTGTGTAAATCATATTAGGATTTTTGTAATGGTTTTGCACGCCAAACGGACGAATGTGCTGAGGTGGAAAAATTTTACAATATTAACACTTTTAGTTGTTTTTAATCTGGAGAAGATACAATACAAAATACACTGGTATCATTTGTATGGCAAAATGTAATCATCCAACATTCTTGTAAAAAAACAACCATGGATCGGATTCCACCACCAAAATGCCTTTGCTTCATAAAAGGATAAATGAGTTTTATCATGTTTACATATTCTGTCAAACCAGGCAGAAGGACATCTTTTTTACGTGATGGAAAAGCCATCTATTGTGCCTTGGTTCTATTCTGTGTAACAACACTTAGGATTGATCGGTCCATTGATGGCAATGATTCTCTCTTGTCGGAAATGAAATGAACCATAAGAACAGCTCTTTCCTTAATAATGTTATGGCACTGGTGTGACATGAATGAGTAATCTCTGGATAACAAAGCTTTCAGTGGGGTCTCCGATCTGCTGAATGACATTAAATGTGGGACAATGTTGTCAAACAACCAGTTTTTCTGTTCAATAAATTGTTCCTGTTTCTGAATTATGTGTAATAAAAAGTTGGCTTCGAAAACTTCCGAGGCTCATCATATTAGATCCAGGCCCTTACCTGAGAAAAATCTTTGCCTCTCGTCTTTGAAAATGTTAAGAGGAAACCCTTTCCAATGTTTTTAAATGATATCCTTCTTCGTGTATTTATGACTTATGATTGCAAAGGCAAAGTGAAACATTAATTTCACACATTTGATTTGTTGTTTATCGGTGCAGGTGCGAGCGGATCATGTATTTGGCTGGGAAAGATAATTTATCAGCTTTGAGGGATAGGTTTTACAATGATGTTGACTTGCTGATCTCAGGCTCAGTTAGGGTTTGCGACAGATTTTCTTGAAGAGCAAAAATCCAAATGTACAGCAAATCTTCAAATGGTAGAAAATTCAGCAGCCAATTACTTCTGTTCTTTTTGAAATTTTGAATTGTTTCATCCCCTATCCCTCACATAGGTACAAATGTCTTTGTATTTTCCTGTCAAACCTCATGCCGTGTGAGATTGAATCCACCCCAGATCAGATATGAACTGAACATCGGAAAACTGTTGAAGAACTTGAAATTCTAGTCTGGGTCATTGGAACCTGTTGTGATCATCTTTCATAAGCTATAATGTTGTCAGCCATATTTAATGTCAGTGTTAATCAATCATCACAATTGGAAGAGCCCTGGCAACCATTTCTATTGTGATTGGTAATGACTCTCATCTGACAACATGTTGAATTTTTTCTCAAAGTTAGTGGTGTTAGGTTTTTGTTGCAAGTCTCTCTGTTAACAGTGAGAGTGATGGTAGATTTTTGTGATTTTTGGTAATGGATGTCATCCAAGATGGCCAACAATACGGTCACCTTTAGCCAAACTGTAATTTTAACTTTTTTCTGAATTGTTTAAGTTTTCAAATGTTTGTTTTATTCTCACCTCACATGGGCTCAATTTTATCTTGTATTCATGCCACGCGAAGTAATATTTTTTATCCTGTCTGGAAAAAAATCCCAAAATATTCGGGAAAATGCCAGTCCGTAAACCACAAAGACAAAGATTTTGAAACTGATGGATTGCATAACTCAAAGACGTAGTTATATCATATTTGTATAAATCTTATATTATGATGTATGCTGTGCAATGCTAAAATAGTTTTAATGGGTGAAGCCCTCCTTTAACACAATAATTTATCACAGAGAATTATTGTTTGAGTGTTATTCTTAATTGAAGAATGATTCTCATACCATAATGACTTCAATCAATCATCATTTGCCAAGCGGTAATTGAGGATATGCAACAGTTGTTGGTACTGCAATATTTTTGCCACTGTAAACATAGTTAAGGCCATGAGATAGATCTCTTAGACCAGCGCGTAGCCATTACAACTTAAATTTTCAGATAAGTTAAGTTTTGAGAATGTCGCTGACTTCTTCCGAATTATCAGATCTGGCTTGGCAAAATTCTCTTCTCTTCTGGCAGT
Organism: Haplosyllis leylae; assembly: GCA_038406175.1. NCBI lineage: Eukaryota > Metazoa > Annelida > Polychaeta > Phyllodocida > Syllidae > Haplosyllis > Haplosyllis leylae. The sequence goes on from JBCAUG010401026.1 coordinate 5,839, forward strand.
AACAGTAACTACATCCTAAGAACTGGCTGGACCAAATTCTGTTCTCTTCTGTGAACATCACCAACTTTCTCATCAGATAAAAAACCGTCCCCAGAATTCTCGGAGTAGCTGCGTAGAGCTTCTGTACTACCCAGAAGTTGAACTCACAAATCCCTGAGCTGGCATTTGATGCCCAGTTCACATTCAGGGACCGACAGACCTGGTTTGTGAACCAGATGTTTAATCATCGTTCAGCAGATGTTGTCCTGACCAAAGACCAAAAACCGTCCCAAATAAATGTTATCAAACACGGCAAATTAATCCCCAGCCAAACATCGTGTACTCAGTTGTGATATGCAGTCCCATTTGCAGCCACTGTGGAATTTAGCTTACCCATATATTTTATATATTGAACACAATAGGAAAGTTTGGTGCACAGAGAACAAGTCCAGGTTATAATGACATGGCTTACCTGCTTCGTCAGTAAAGAAACTGAAACAAATGTTTAAATGTCATTGGTAAACCAAGTGCGCTCCTGTGGCACGCGCCTCCTTAGGATCTAATATGTTTCTCAATTTTATGCAGTTTTTTATTGGAAAATTTGGTTAAATTGTATGTGGTCGGTTCCTATGGAGATTCCCGGATCCGCCACTGAATGTTATGGTAGTGACCTACAATAACCTCCATTCCTGGGTCCTGCATTTCCTACTCCACCTATGTACCATAACATTTGCTTAATTTTTATCAGGATATGACTCAAAACTAAAGTACTTTTCACTTACAAGAAGACATTTTTCTCTTTGACTCATTAGTAAACCAAAAGAATTTGTAATCGAATCTTTCGCTCACAGCTCCGAAGTTTTTCAGGGTCACTCCCAACTCACAACAGTCAGTGTATACCAGTGCATATGTGTTAAGTAAATCTATGTAAATGCTTCTGGAGCTTTTGGTGAGTAAGATAGTTTACTTTCTTAGATCTGTATATTCCCTTGACATACTTAATATCTGCGCAAATATCTGGTCTGAGAAGATTGATCTACTTTACAACGGAAACCTATCTTAAATGGTGCCAGGACCTGATTCGGGAATAGCAATCTAGAACAACATTGTTTGATTGAAAAGCAGAATTGCACAATGGCTAATGATGTGATAGTTCAAGAAACGAACACTCTGATACCCTTATCTAACATTTTTTCTTGCAAAGTGCACATCATATTATGTCAGTCACACCATATCACTTGCATCAGATATTATCAAACAATTCTTTGTATTGTCTTTACGTTTCTTCTCCGAGATACTTGTCGATAAAAAAGTTTAATATGCCAGAATCATATATCTTATGCGAATAATAAAACGATACATACTGTCAGATGTTCATTTCTCTAGAAATTTCTTGTTCGAAAAAAAATCGCTTGAATCTCTGTAAAGTATGTAATTATCCGTATCGTTGCCGTTTTTCCTGACGTTTCATCTGCAGTTACAGATGATATGGTATTTTGATATCCAGATTTTATGAAGAGTCATATCAAACAGATTAGTCAAATCTATCTGACAATTTATTCAATTTGGTAAAAAATCTTTTCAAAAGAAATTTTATGGTATCTTCGGACATTATTTCAGACATATTAATATATGTTACCTAGTGACATTTGGAATTTAAATAATGGTAAAATATGCCGAGATATTATTTCGTGACAATGTTGAAAATAAAATATTATAGCCAATTGATACTTCATTCGACATTGAATTTAAAGTTAGGTTCACCATCACATGTTCACAAAAACACTTGGCAAAAATGGAAGCAATATTTTCATTGTAAAGCCACAAAAATTTAAAAGTCTGTATGTGCTCTTTATTTTCAGAAACTTTGTTTCTTGTAACAGCAGGGTTACTAATTTGTTTCAATGAATCTGAGGCAAGCTATTACACTATAGAAATGTTTGGTGGTTTCAATTAAAATATTACTACAGACATGCTATTATACACGACAAGTCTTCAGGTAAGGAAAAAAAGTTCAAAAAGTATGTGCGTTTGAGTTACGTTCAATCAGAAATACTACTTTGGTTTCAAACTCCATATAGAATTTTATCCTCATGTGGATTATATCTAAGTTCGAACAAAATGTGTCCATTGTTCTTCAACTTCAAAGTTGTCCAAGTAGATTCCGGTGACATCCATGTTAAGTTCACACTCTTTGGTGACTTTGTTGTAATTGAAGGATAAACAGGATGCAATCATGCTGCAGGACTGTCCACACTGAATGGAGCTTCTTTCAGTCTTGGAGTAGATTTTACTGTTCAGAAGACGACCTTCCCGTAGTTGACTGTTGCTCTTGAACTTGAGTGTCGTGATAGCACATGTGCATTGTTTCGTTTCCGGAGGAGATGCATCAGTGCAGGTTGAATCTGGGTGTTCCTGGATGCATTCTCTACTCCTGGTTTGAAGTCCAGTTTTACAATTACATTGGTTCCATGGTTCCCATTCACCCACCACAAGTCTTGGTGTGGTACATTTTGGTGTTGTCCAAGGTTGCCACTCTGAAATGAAATTATTTTATTTTATTGACTAATTTCACCACAAGAAAGAAGATAAAAGATGAAACTTTTCTCTCGACATCTACAATTTAAATTGATTGATGATACCCCCGTCACTTCCTAATACAGAAACGTGGTGCTAATGATAGTGCTTTAAAATTGGCATTGTCCTGACTTTCTATCACTCATATGAATCAATAAATATATGTTTAGAGTTAAAAGCTTATATTGATTGGAAAATGAAGCCTAATGCAACAGTAGACAATGAATTATCACGTTTAGGCTGAGCCTTTGTTTGCAGAGAAGTGTTGACTCCACTGCTGAATTATGTTACCAGTCTATATTAAAATGTGTACACAGACTGAAATTTTAAATGACACCCTACCTTCCCCATTGATCTTTATAAACCAAGTGGAGTTAGAGCTGATACTGATGTTCATTAAACCTGTCTTTGCCACCCATTTGTAAGAGTCAGTGGCCTCGTCCCAAGTGCATTTCATTGTTGCCATAGTTGACCCATCAGGAAGTTGTTTTCCAGTATTACAGTTGACCATAGCTTCAGAATCTATGGTGGTTACATCATCAATGGTCTCATACATGGCTCCTCCCAAGCTTGGAGGAAAACTACAGTTTATGCAACCATGGTCATAAGCATATCTTGTAGCATTATTTATTGGTTCCCAGGTGACATGGTCTGAACATTTGAAGAAAAGACTGTCCGTGCCTGTGCTCTATTTCCTCCCATTGTTACAAGAGTAATAGGCATCTGAGCCTACTCTGGTGGTTCCAGATGGGATGGTTAGTGTGGAATCTTTTGAGGAACCATCATCTGTTGGTGTTAAGCAATCACAGACACACATGGTTGTTTCTGGAGTTTGTCCTGTGATGCAGGTCAGCCCGAATTGGGGATACTCGACCGAGCAAGGCCGGTACCTGTGTCTAGTGCCACTGGGACAGGGTGCACATGCTCCCCAGACGTTCCACTGACTGGTGTCTAGTACGGGATTGACTGGACTCATTGACTGTATGGGACTGGTTGCCAGAATAAAACAGTTGGGATTTCGACAGGTGATGTTGTATGTGAAACTTCCAATGTTGTCTGTGATGATGAGACTTTTGAAGTCAAACTCCGAACCAATTCCAGCACCATCGTGGCCAATAAAAATATCTCCTGCATTCACACAAAATCATGTTCAAGTTCTCTCGGTAACGTACAGTTTTATTACCGGGCACTGGGTCAATCAAAATCCTTTGTTACTTTACCGAAGAATGATATTGCATAATATTTTAAACTACATTTCATTGGCGGATCTAAGGAGGGGGGAGTGCCAGGGACGCGTACCCCTCTGGGTCCAAATTCTTTAATTTAATGCAGCTTTTTGAAAAAAATTGCCAAATAACAGGTTGGTGCCCCCACCTTAGAGGTTGGCGTCCCCCGTCTGGGAAATCCAGCATCCGCCACTGCAAAATTATTTGATAGCCAATTATTTGAATATTATTCGTATAAAGGTCATGTAACAGCAATTTGCTGCCCTATATTGTTCACCCCTCAGCTGTAAACAAATAGAAATCATGCTGCAAAACCTGATCTGGAAGAAACTTGCTGCAATTTATCCTCACCTAACTTTCCTAGTGCTGGTCCATCTCGTTCAAAAGTATCTGTTCCACCGACACTGAAAGCACTTCCGGATCCGTCGAAGTAGAACGTGTGTTCATTGGTAATTCCGCACAGCATCACGTAAACCGTGGCATCTGTCGCCGCCTCAGCGTCGTCTCCGGTGACGAACTCAAACTTGTAATCGGCTGTCGAATAAACGCACAAATTATTTAAGTGTTAAAATATTGTAGGTCAATACAAATACTAGTGCAAGAGTACAAAGAAAATTATTTATTTTTTTAGCGAAAGTATTTATTTTTTAAGGACATTTCAATACTTTCTTGTTTTCTTATGGAACGTCCAAATTAATATTTGCTAATGAAAATAAACAGAAAATAAAATTGCTAATGTAAACACGTTTAAATCAAAAGCAACATATTGCTGAGATATTTTTTCTTTAAACATTTTTTTCTTGACAAGATATTATAGAAACTATTTTAACCTGCATTTAATACTGCAATCCTTGTCATCAGAGACAGCAAAATAATTATTCGTACATCCATTGTTATGAACAGCGAAACATTTCAGATTTAGAATCTACGTCTTTCCTTTCGAGGCTTCTCTTCTGTAACTGCTGCAGAAATTTGCTTTTGTCAACATCAAGCTTTTGAATTTAAATTTGGCTTTGAACCAAAATTATGTGTACTTTGATTGGAACAGCTATGTTTAAAACGATCTTCATCTTTTGTCGGGTGTGCTGTTAGATTTATGATGCACAGTGTTTTGGTAAACCTCAAAATTCAGCAGCAAAGTCGATATTTTCTTATTGTGCCTGAATGAATTTGAAACGAACTTGCCAATTTCCTGGCATGAACTTTTTTTACATTCGTTTTTGTGTAAATCTACATTCACAAAGATCGTAATGCTAAATTATTGTTGCAACAAGCATATATGTAAATTGGTTTCTTGGACTGTTGCCAATTTTAGATATCCAGTCACTTGTATATTAGTATTTAATCCTGTTAACATAATTTAAACCATTATCTGTGAAGAATGTTGAATGAGTTCTTTGGTTACACGACTGTCCTTTGGCCAACCAACCTGGTGGAATTTCAGTTTTCTCTAACTCTTATTACAGTGCTGTACTTATTCTAGTTTTTTTTCAAAATGACACGATTTTGTCTAATTAGACGAATTAGATGAAACCAGTGGTGAATGAATTAGGGCCTATTTAAAGTTCCTAACAGCCATAAATGTGTCTGTGGTGTAATGGTTAAAGCAGTCACTAAATTAATCAGGAGATCTGGGGTTCGAATCCCTCTTTTTAAAAATTATTTTTGTCAAATTCATCTAATTAGATGAAGGAATTTTGAAAAAACCCGATTGTTTTTCAGTATTGCTTACTTTTTGATTTTTCCTGTTAAAATATATTTCCAACAGTTTTATTGGGATCATTTCAATTCTCATGTTGTAGTAATGTTTTCATTGAATTCGTTACAGTGATGGTTCATTAACTTTAAATACTATACATTTGAGGCATAAAATCGATCGGTTCGAAGCTAAATTTTATTAAATCAAATGAATTAGGATCAAATCAACAATTCTTTCATAATTTGTGACTTAGCAGTTGACTGGAGGAGCTACCCAAAATTTTTCACGATCCTTGGAGCATTCGTCTGCTCAGGCTGTAATCTTCAAACAACTGCAGCTGGGAACATTACATATTTAGAGTTTAGAGTTTTTGAGTACCAAGGTTATTGGGTGAAGGTTAAAATCAAAATCAAACAAGTAAAAGTGTGATGTTTCACATTGTTTTGCTTCCATCCAACTCTATTGAAACTTGCTAAAAAGACCAAGCCACCTCAAGGTCATGTCAATTTCATATTGGAAAATTATATTTTCTATCTATTGTAATTACTCCTGTCATCCATTTGTTATGTAGTTGATGTGTCTTCAACAGGAAAACTTGGGATTACTTTCATTCATTTGGCCCACCAATCATGAAAGCAGGCATTCTACTTTCAAAATATTTACCAGGATCTCATTGGCCTGACTTCACAAAAAGTCAAGTCTGTAAAATTCCAATACAAATTACACGCGTTTTGAAGGAGGTATTATTAATTCAAAACGAATAATTTTCTGGGATAGTTACAATAACTAAACTCGCCATATAAAATGAAAGAAATGAATCACGTCTCTTGCTGCGTCTCATCACGAAGAAAAAATATTAAGCTGATTAGGAAAAAAGGATTCAATGTAAATTCCAGACGAATATCTTAAATGTTAGTCTCGTTGATTTTTTTAGCACAAAATGTCGTGGAGCATAATTGATCTGATGATGGCATTGAAGCTATTCACGATACATTGTATTGATTTTAGTTAAAATCCCCTCCTGGATATTGATTAGTGGTGGAAGTATCGTCCAAATAATGTGACAGATTTGATAACAAAAGATTATATCATAACTTATACCCTATCGTTACGGCTTATCCCTCCCGGCGTTTGTCTATATCAAATCAACGATCAAATGGAAGTTTGGAAGCGTGATGATTGTCGATTGTCTAAATTTCTGCATGTTTTTTTTCCTTTCTGAGTTCAGAAGTTGCTACTGAGACTATGCTAAAATTTCAAAATAACCATAATAATCGCATTATATGATTAGTGAATACTTAGCGGAAAGAAATTGTTTACTCTCTTGGTGCAGATGGGAGCTTCACCCTCAGTACAAGCGATCATGCGTGAAAAGATTTACAACCACCTGTAAATTAATGGGTATTGCGACGGAAATAACTTAGAATGTGCCTTCTGGACAATTTACTTGTACTGTCATTTCTGGTTTCCGTGTGAGAAATGCCATGCTGGTATGAACCTGAGGCCGTTTTGGCCTCCTTGTCGGCCCAATCCTTCCTGGGGAGAGGGAAGTGGGACCCTATTCCATGATACATTGGGTGAGGGAGCTGTTCCTCTACACCAATCAAAAGGATATGAATCATGGGATAGCCTAAGCACAAATAACAACACAGCTGGATTCCGCTCAAATTGTATTTTGCAAACACATCAAACGCTCTGTTCTTTTTGACATACTTTTTTTAGCAAACCACTAGAATTTCAATATTGTTTCATGCTTTCGAGATAACCAATCGCATTTTTATGGTGGTTTCTCTTAAGATACGAGTAATCTGTCATGTACTGAAATATAATGCATTGAATGTCAAGAGTAAGGAAAGCATGTACGTTAGCATCACTTTTGTTCTACTTGCTTTCATCACAAATGCTAATGTTTCTGTATGTTTCATCTGTGCTTATTTCACATCAAATCCAAATCAACTCCTCACATTCACCACAACCAGATTCGAAAGAAATGTGTCCAGTTTTCTTCAGCTTCAAAATTGTCCAGGTCACTTTCTGTCCCATTCTTTTTGAGCTCACAAACATTTGTTCCTTTGTTGTAATTGAAAGATAAACATGTAGATTCTAAGCTGCACAACTGTCCACACTGAATGGAGCTTCTTGTAGTCTTGGAGTAGATTTTACTGCCCAGCAGGCGACCTTCTTGCTGTTGTCTGTTGCTTCTGAAAGTCAAAGATGTCATATTACATTTACATTGCTTAGATTCCGGTGGAGATGCGTCAGCGCAGGTTGACTCTGGGTGTTCCTGGATGCATTCTCTGTTCCTGGTTTGAAGTCTAGTTTCACAGATACACTCGCTCCATGGTTCCCAGTCACCCAACACTGGCCTTGGTACGATGCATTCAGGTGCTGGCCAAGGTTTCCATTCTAAAATTTAAAGGGATCATCAAATACTCAAGTTTGTTCCCAAAACATTGAATTACAATTCCAGAATTAAAGCTGATGTTCCTGCAGACAGTGAATTCAGTCTGTGGGCTGTTGCAGTGGATTACATTATCAGTGTTTATCCCTTATCAAATAAAAATAAATATGCACACTTCCTACCTTCCCCATTGAACTGGATCTGCCAATTGAAGTTGGAACTGACACTGATCTTCATTGAACCTGTATTTGCCACCCATTTGTAAGAGTCTGTTCCCTCATCCCAGGTACATTTCATTGTTGTCGAAGTTGATCCATCAGGAAGTTGTTTACCGGAACTGCAGTTGACCACAAATTCTGAATCTATGGTAGTTACTGTGTTATTGGTGTGGTAAACTGCCTCTCCCAGGGTTGGAGGAGAACCACAGTTTATGCAGCCATGATCATAAGCGTATTCCTCAGCATTGCTGATCGGTTCCCAAATTTCATTCTCGGAACATCTGAAAACAAGTACACCTGTTCCCGTACTCCATTTCTTTCCATTGTTGCAAGAGTAATAGGCATCTGCACCAAATATGGTGGTTCCAGATGGAATAATTAGTGTGGAATCTTTGGAAGAACCATCATCTGTTGGAGTTGAGCAATCACAGGTACATGTGATTGTCTCTGGAGTTTGTCCTGTGATGCAGCTCAACCCGAATTGAGGATACTCAGCCAAGCAAGGCCGGTACCTCTGTCTGTTCCCACTGGGGCAGGGTGAACACACTCCCCAGGCGTTCCATTGGCTCATGTCCAAAACAGGATCAACAGGAGTTGTTGATATGATTTCTCGGAATGAATAAACAAAACAGTAGGCCTGTCGACACCAGAGGGTAATAGCCACACTTCTGTAATTGTCAGTGATGACAAATCTTTCGAAGTCCCATGCGGAAAGACTTCCTGCACCATTATGTCCTATGGCAATAATTCCTGCATGCACACAAAATAACAAAAAGTCAGCCAAAGAACTAACACTAACACGTACAATTGATTTTAATTAAAAAATAAATAATAAAATTATCATCACCCAACGTTCCGACTGACGGTCCGTCTCGTTCAAAAGTGTCTGTTCCACCGACACTGAAAGTACTTCCGGATCCGTCGAAGTAGAACGTGTGTTCACCTTCTGTCCCTTCCAACCTCACGTACATCTGCGCGTCGGTCCCCCCATCGCTTTGAGTGCCCGTGACGAATACAAACTCGTAATCAGCTGCAAAATATATCCATTAACTAGATAGTCTCCCATTGACATTATGAGGCAATACCGACCACGGACCACATCATAGGCGTGCTGATCATGCTAGACCAGTCCTATCTGAGGGTGGGGAAGGTGGGTCATCCTTCCTGACTGGTCCTTCCACTAGTCCCTCTTGCCTCGGGCTGCTGTAGGGAAGGGGTGGGCCTATACCTGAAAGGGGGTAGAGAGGATCACCTATCTACCTGGCCGGGGGAAGGGGAGTCAACTACTATCTTCACTTAGGCAGAAGTGGGAGAAGGTGGGTCACCTATCTAGCTTTCAGGAGGAGGGAGGAGTGTGGGGTTGGGGGTGCGTCTCTACCACAAGTTTTCATTTTGAGGGTGGGGATGGTGTTAGCCGTCCAACTCAAACCTAAAGTAAAATTTATCTGTGAGAAATTTTCATTTCAAGAGGCTGGGATTTAAAACCAACCAACCGATCAACAAAACTTGGTGAGTGAAATGCCTGGCGTCTTGTGAACCTAGATAATTTGACCTAATAATCTCTTGGTTGGACCCTTCATCTTCATTTTTACAGGCTATTTTGCTGCTGCCATAGCTTTTTTAAGGAGAAACAAGAATGATATTATAAAAGAGTCACCAACTGAGGTTCTTCTCAACTTCGCCCTTGATATTCGTATCAATAAATATCAGTGTGAAATGCATATTTATTTCTGTTAATACTTATAAAGGTATTAGTTCGGGAAAAAGAGTGTCAAAGTCTTGATTCATATTTTGAGTCCTGAAAGTCCAGAGAGTCTTTCCAAAATAATTTGAAGCAAAAATTTCACAAAGACAAATAAAACGGAAAAAAAAGAAACAGCCAATTAATACTACATATTTGGTGCGCACTTTTTTCTTGAAAAGGAAAATATCAAGGAGTGAACAATTTCACTAGGTGACTCGTCACCTCGCGTGACTCGTCACCTCGCGTAAATCTCACCTTGCGTGAATCTCACCTCACATAAATCTCACCTTGTGTGAATCTCACCTCACATGAATCTCACCTCACATGAATCTCACCTCGCGTAAATCTCACCTCACGTAATTCTCACCTCGCATGAATCTCACCTTGCGTAATTCTCACCTCACGTACAAAAGGCACCTCGCATACAAAAGGCACCTCGCGTGAATGCCCCCCAAACCCCACCCCCACCCCCACTGCCCCCCTCCCACCTTCTGTATCAAGGTTCATTTCAATCCCACCTCATGTGTGGTCCCCTCCACACGAAAATAATATCTTTCACCTCGCGTGCAAAAAATTCCCAAAAAAACCGTGCAGCAACCCCAATTCCATCAATAAGG